>NNCF01126595.1:0-48164 GCA_002313205.1 Laupala kohalensis | reverse complement strand
GGACAATAAAGTAATTGACTGCGACTAATATACAATAAACTAATAAACACAATGCGTTCATGATTTTTTTCTTAAGTTGAATTTCTCGAGGCAAAGTAAGATGACTTTGAGTATATAGTTGATATGAGAAATTTAGTGCTCTAAAGTTGTGGACACGGCTGACAGTTCTCTCTGAAATTAAGGACTACTTTACGATATACCCAACTCGTGAACGGGCCAATGCGGTGTCCAATTTGCGCCGGGCGAGCTCCGAAAGCTCGCACACGCGTTCTCCAGAGTCGGTCCATGACCAACGAAAGATTTTCTCGAAATCTGATGCAGACTTTTTACAAGTTTTTGTTTAGCTTCACTGCTGTCTGACAGTCAAATCTTGTAATCGAATTTTAACTCACTTCCGATCATCCGAGGAAGCTGAAATTTGGTAAACGTATCACTTCGTCTTACATAACTTCAAAGTGCTCTGGTCCCTTAGGTCTTGGATGTGGCAAGCAGCAAGATTCAAGATGCAGATTGACTCTTTTTAATTAAACGCCATAAATGATTGAGAGTAACCAAAATTTATTATATTAATATTTGTGTAGCTTTTATTCTGCGTGTCCCCTACTACGTAAGCCCTTTGGGGCAGCTATGTTTTATTCCTTGAACAGATACCGACAACTCCACCTTCTCTTCCCATGGCAGTTTGTACTCACCGTTGTGCGGCGTAATGTATATTAGTATTACATTTAATCACCTGATGACCTTCCTCACATAGGCACTAAACGTTGTGATTTTGAAGGATTATAAAGGTAAACTAATATTTTAAAGTCTTTAAAGTTTATGCAGTCAAGAATTTGGTTTGAGTGAAAATAATTTTCTGCTCAAAGTAGGTCGTTTTATGTTTTATCATGTACATAATCCTTATGACAATGCAATATTATGGTACCACTGAGATGGTTTAATAATGGAGACGGAATATGGCTACATGATCTCCGTTCTGACGGACGTAGTCCTTCGTAACTGCCAAGGGACAGAGCAGGGGCGCTTGGCAACACGCATCATGACTGACTGAAAGGAGAACTGTTAGCCTACCGTTTAGGGGCAAGATCCATTAGTATTAGGAAAGTGTTCCTACTCTCAGAACTGCAAGCCAATACTGTATTTTTGTACTGTACGTTTGATTCGAGTTTTAAAAACTGCCCTTAGATTGTTTATTGAAAATACTTTTTAAAGGAATTAGTTCCCCTTTCGATATTTCAACTGAGAAGCTATCTTGGAGATGAGTACTTCATTTCATGTCTCTCGAAGTTGTCTATGTTATGAATTAGTATATAATTTCTTTCCGTCAAATCACAGATGGAAACTTGTGCTTTCTTTTAAATTAACATAATTCTTTCTACATAATACAAGAGAACAATAAAATGAATGGAATCACAAAGGATGGAAATAAATCAAAAAGAGTGAATTAGAATGTTTCATTCTGTAACCTTGAGCCATTGTATGAACAAGTAAGATCAGTTATTAAGAAAAATAAAGAATTCTAATAATAAAAAGTAGAAAATAAAATAAACGTAAAACCTTTTAACATGCTTTCATTTAAAAATTACTGGGCTAAAAAATTATGTAGAATTGAAAATAAAAAAACTATAATCACAAAAAAGTCCCTTACTTGGTTACTCATCGTAGGTGCAGGTACACAGAAGGAACATAAACGAGATATTTTTTAAATACGAAATATAAATTTAAAAGCTTGAGGATTTTTATCACAAATTTTAATATACTGTTAGTACTTGATACCTCAAGCTTTTAATATGTATATTTTATGTTCTAAAAATATCTACGCTCATGTAACTTCTAAGTACTTGCACCCATGACGAGTGACCAAAGAAGAGACTTTTCTATAGTTATCCTTCTCGTATTTTCAATTTTACTAATCATTATTTTTTTACTTTTCAGCCCAGTACTTTTTAAATAAAAACTAAAAAAAAATTTTTTTTACGTTTATTTTATTCTTACATACATTAATAACAAAATCCTTTCTTAGTCGTTAGAAAGAATAGTTGAACAAAAGTCAAAACCTTCACACAGATAAAGCTGAGGGCATAAAATAAATGTATTTTTATTTTTTTCCGAATAAATTTTTATTGTAATTGTTACGCTGAACGCACAACTTAAAAAATATAGGTCTGAAAAGGTTCATAAAAATAAACCAAACACTATAAATAAATTATCAGGTAAAAATTTCGAAAGGTAATATCACATTACGCAAACATTCGCGCAGATGGAATCTTGGCAGTCGCTGTCTCAGTTACATGATGAGAGACGTACTATTTGCAACTGGCCCATCTCGCTGGTCCCGACGATCTGAGAACTACTATTGTCATAAAGATTTTAAAATACTCGAGTTTTCGCTTTGATCTAAAGCGGTCCAGACGACTCACGTGGAAGTTAGACAAAGTTCAATTTGTCCTAATCTGCGTTGATCGATATAAAAAAAATCGGGGCTGTAGAATTTTTTGTGAGTAGGACAAAGAAAGATATTTCAGACTTTCTCAACACATCTCGGACTTCGAAAATTTTCAGTATGAGAACTGTCTCTCCAAGTGAAACAAAATTTTGTTGTTTTATTGAAAATATGTCATGTATCCATATATTTTTATTTTCAATTTTTTATCGATTCCAAAAAGAAGTTGGGTAGAATTACAATGATAATTTTCTCGATGATAGATGATTGTTAAACGTCAAAATTCACCCCATATAGCTCTTAGTTCAAAAGCAGCAGAAAGTGTCTTCATACGGAAAAATGAAAAGTCACGAAACAAAAGTATCCTACGCCTATAATCGCCCTGGTGAAAGAAAAATCGATATACGTCACTTAAATCTTTTGGTGGGGCCCAGTTCCTGGGGCTCCTAGGCATCCACTCTTGGTTTTAAATTTTAAAAACTATTAATTTTTCCCTGAGTGGGAATTTGCAATTAAACTTGAATCAACTTTGAATGCGAAAGTACATTTTAAATTTCGGGAATTATTAATTTTTGGAACGTCTTCCACTGAGCTTTGTAAAATTGAGTTTGGATATATTAGGGTACAGAAGTAGATATAAGAGGAAGTCCCGGCAAAGCGAACACCCTGGGTAAAGTAAAGACACTACGTATCCATAATAATGGTCATCTATATTTACTTAAATAGAAGCTTTTTAGGGGAAGACTGCGTTAGTTGTGTCGGGAAGTGACAAATTATGTTTTCGCGAAACAAAGATTGATTAAGTTTGGTATTTATTTTGCCAGGAGTCAGCGTGGCTCAGTGGGTAGAGCACTGCGTTGCTGGCTGGATGGCCGGGGATCGATACCCGGTGACGCCTCAACATCCAGACTGTCTCTCTGATGCCATTACTCGGCCTGCTATAAAATGAGTACCAGGCTATATCCTGGGGTCGAACCGGTCGGAGCGAGATGCTGACCACATCTCCTCCTCCTATTGCCGGGGTCAAGAAATTGCTCGAGCTCTACCCTCCGCGAAGGCCAAAGCCCACAAAGGGCTGTAGTGCCCGATAAGAAGAAGAAGATTTATTTTGCCAATAATCATAAAAAATAAGTATTATTTGCTTGAAACATTGTTTTGTTTTGTAGCAAATGGAACCGCAATCGAATAAAATAAATGAACTGCTAGCAGTATCGAATATTCATAACGCTCAGTATCGAATTGTTAGTGGATTTTCATACACAATTTCTTATTATGTAATCAATCTACTTGTACGAACAATTTTGGCATACATACTTATATTACGAGCAGACACTGGAGTCAGCGAGACTCAGTGGGTGGAGCGCTGGATGACCGGGTTCGATCCCCGTGGGGATTTTTCATTACACCTCAATATTCAGACTGATTCCCAGGCGTATTTAGCCTGCTGTAAAATGAGTACCTGAGATCAAACCGACCCGAGCGAGATGCTAATCACATCTCCTAATGCTGAGGTCTAGTAATTGCGGAGCACCGTGAATCCCTTGGGCATACTGTGGGACAGGTTGACTATGACGAACAGAAACTATTATTCATTGTAGATAACACTTAAATAAAGAGAGTTGTGAAATTTTCTACAAAAATACTTCTAAAATTGGGTAAAATGTTGGCACGAATACCACGAAAAATTCTTTTCTCGACATATCAATGGGTGACTTAAAAATGCCACAGAGTAATAAACCTGGAGTGTGAACATATATTTCAATGAAATATCTACCTACCCACATATCTTGTTCTTACTCCGCTACTACTTTTGAGCAGAACTTTTATTGCTTACTGTCATTCAAAAACATTGTTATTTCAGGGTAACATCAAGTGCTTTGTTTGAGCTTCAGTGAGTTCATGCACTTGAATAAATCTGTGCTGAATAAATCGGAATTCCCTGCACTTTTATCAGAGATGCGCCTTGGCTACAGCACCAATAACCTCCCTATAAATCCATGCCTGACAAAAGAGTATCTTAGAAGACAGTGGAGGTTTCAATCGTGACATAAATCTGCGGTAGGACAGAACACTCATTTTACATTCAACAGAACCGTAAAATATTTTAAATCACTTTAGTGCCCCTTTATTCATTAAATATTGTAAGTCCAAAAATATGACTAGAAATCGAAACGCCACGGGAAAAAAACGAATGATGTTCCTGAATCTATATGAAATACACAGTGAAAATATATGAGAATAATTAATGTCGTAGAAAAAAATTCTCTAAACCCTCGGGCTTCAATAGAGCATGTTAAAAATCTAATTCTCCATCTGTAAAATTCACCTGAAGTGTTTGTCCATTTTACAGACGAAGATTATTTGAATGAAAATTTTGTCCAAGAATGAAATGCATTTTATAGTTATGAACGTATATACACTCTGAGAGCACTGAAATGCAGTGATATAAAACGGTCAAGATGTGTGAGCACGTTTAGAGTGTGGATGATTTTGTTCTGGGATAAATAAGTCACCTGAAAGTTTATGAAATCATTCGCGACTCCCGATTCGATTGATCAATTCTGCCAACTGTTGATGAAAGTGGTCCGTGCGAACGGGTCACTCACCGCAAGCGAGGAAGCAAAGCCACATCCAGCAGCGTCGTCTGCGGCGGGACTGCTGTGCGCGAGGAAGGAAGAGGATCTCAACTAACGGCAGTCGGGGTCCGCTGCATACGCCACGGCGCGTAGCAGGTGTGGGAGAGATGGCTCAGTGGGAGTGAATGTGCGGGAGGGGAGAGTAATAATTACTAGAGAAAATATAAATGAAGACCATAGGAGTTTGGAGTGAATATTGCTCTCTGAAACGACAACAGTGTGCAATATTAGCTTCCTAGTAAAAAGGGTAAAAAAAAGAATACATTACTATAAAAAACATTTCACCATTTTTTTGAGGAATTTCTCATTCCAAGACTTTCTTCTCAATTTCTCTTCCTTTGTTTCTCTCATTCGAGTTGCTTCTCTCTCTAGCGCATAGCCTGGAAGTTGGCGACACCTCTGAAGAGACAAGTCTCACGCAAGAATTGAGTTTGAAGTGACAAATGAAAAGTTTAAAATTTAACTTAACTACCAACATCACAAATAAAAAGAAACAGCCCAGAGATGAGGCAGCAAATGGGTAACGAGAAAATGTTCGTGAAATTCAAAAAGTAATTAAAATATTTCCAAACAACAGAATAGCTCCTACATTCAAGGTATTCAGATAAAAGTTAGCATCTGAGCTAATGACACCCTCCTTATTTCAACAATGCTATGTATTTCAGAGAAAAAATTGTGGATTTCGGAGATATCTTTACTAAAATCGTAAATTGAATAATATAACAAATTTTTATTTTAGTTGTCCAAGAGTTTGTAAAAAATTCATTTTTTAAATATTTAAGCAACAATTTCATTGGTCGTTCAAAATAATATAATACAAATATGTTGGTAGACGAGAATATTGTCAATAATTATTTTCCTGTTCACCAAATTCAATTTCCCACTTAGTTTTTCATTCATTCATAGGGTTTCCAGTTGGATCATAATCTTATAAGGATTGCAGAGATTGTCTTCAAAGCTGTAAGCAAAGGGGAGGGGCATAGGAGCCTCTCTCGTACAGTCAAAAACCAAAATGAAAGAAGCAAATAAAATAGACATGATTGTAGTTTAAATTTTCCTGGTGTAAATCTCACAGTTCGTTTATGTAACATACATTTTGTTAAATCGGCTAAAAACGATTCTGATGGGGGCAAATATACGTGCACTGTGAACAATAGATAGGCCCTTCAAGACTTGGGGTCGGCACACTTGCACCCAGTCGCACTTTAACTCAGACTCATTTTAACTTGTCTACCTACGCGGGGAAGGGTCATGCTATGGTGATGTAGGTGGTAGTCCTCAGGGTTGGACAGGAATTCGGCAACGCTTACAGACAACCGTCGGCGTCAATGTGTGGCCCTCCTACACTTAATATTATGAAATATACGAGTTATCTCACTAGACATGCAACGCCATATTTATATTTCCTTCACAGCAGCAAAAGTTAATCTATGATCATAAATTTACTCACAAATATAGGCGGTATATTGCTAATTATACGATTAGAATATATTTTAAAATATTTTGATTTTTCTTTAGTTAGAAACCCTCGTTATTCCTTGATTCAAAAAAATTGTACACCTAACAATAATTGTTCTAACTATTAACTTATTTCTGGCTTTGGATATTCCAAATACCATTTTCTGCGTTATAAAATGCTGCCAAGAAGAATCAAACAAGATATCCGTCCACCACCACTTGAAAATACAAATTCCATAACAATCCACGTGTTTTGGAAATTCCGATAAATTTCTTGTTGTTTTAATCTATATTCTGCTGTACAAGACGTTCATTCTCTGCGTTGATGAATGAGCAAGTCAATCGGTCAGTCACAACGGCGTAGTATGAACAGAAATTGCGAAAATCTAAATTCAAAAAACGTCCTTAAATTCTTGTCTTTCAAATTATTTTCACAAATAAAACGAATTAAGTCCTTTCAGAATAAAAACAAAATGACGTTAAATGCATCTTCCTCCCTTTGATAGTTCAACCAATATTCAATAGTTCAAATGTTAAAGATGCTCATAACTTTTTGAAAAACAATATGAAAGAGTAAGTAAAAACAAAACATAAGGGAAAGTCTATTAGATTTATATTGTTTTTCACTACTTTAAGAAAATTAAATCTTCAAATTCATTCCCTTGTCTGCGTAAAATTTTGTTGCGCAACAGATTTGGACAAATGTTTCAAAAATAACAAAGAAAGTTTAAAAAGGGAACTCTCTCACAAATATATACATCTAAGACCATATGAACAAAATAGAGTAAATTAATTTACTGGTAAATATTATAGCGTAACTTTGACTCGTCAGAAAGATAAGAAATTGTCTATTGGAAGGAATGTTAGAAAAATGACTATTCAACGGATGCAAACTGTTCATTCGCTATCAGCTGTTATTCGCTAAGTCCATTTAAGTTAATCTTAACATTGCATTGCATTTATTTTAGTAATTAGTAGGTGCAGTCTGAGAGTGCCATAATTGCGAGCAACTACTGTGTGAAATCCACGAAGATATAATGATGGATGCCAGTTATATGTAAGTTAGATATTTATAATTCTGTCAGTCGCGTGAATTAATGATTCATGTGACTTTATTCCTACTGAAGGCAACGAAAACTCATAGGAATGGATTTTCTTGAAGATTCTGTGACTAAAATAAGTTTCTTTCCTTAAGCATTCAAACAACATTTTAACAAATTTTTCGCATTCGATTTCTTAAATTCCCTCTGCGTGAGTGATTGAAAAAATACAAATATTTTGCTTTATTTCTTTGAATTTACTCTACGAGATGACGATCAGTGAGACGCGCTATGTTGGTTCTCGCTGAGCATCGCCCCTTCTGTCTTTCTTGCATCCTCCTGAGTTAGGAATGCTTCATTCCATGTAAGATGAAAGTTTAGATACCCTCTGGTGCGGCTCAGGAAACATCTTATTCGCGTAGCTATCGTATTACTATATTATATTGTTATTATTATTATTATTATTACTACTACTATAGTCATGAAGAAATCTGCCTTCACCGGTGCCATCACCGAAGCCAATTCTTCCTCATTTGGACAGGAGGATTGTTTAAGAAAGGAAAAGACAAGCAGGTGTAAGGGTCAGGGAAAATCTGACCGCTATTGACGGTGGGGACGAGTTCAACCCATACGAAAGGGTCGGAACTGAATACGGGGACGAGTTCGACCGTTCCCAAGTCCCGAATGGTCCCTCTATTGTTCTCAGCTCAGGTAATTTTGCCCCCATTAGAACCGTGTTTAACCGTTAAATCGTAAGATCTTATTGTAAGTAAATCTCTATATCGCCTCTACTTCAGCATTTTTTTCCAATTACCGTCTGCAATGTACACCAGTTGAGAAATATCTGCTGAACTCCACGAGCTCTGGGATCTTGGATAAGGTTTGTGTAACGTTACAGCGTACTTACTACAGAGAAGACACGATGCTTGCCTCCCCACTCAGTTCCAAAATACTTCCACCCAATTCAAAAACCTTTGACCCCCGCCCAAAAACTTGGCAACGCAATTGTCTTATTAATTTCAAAAAGCAATTACACACGAACACAACATTTTCGAATAACATAAGTATTTCAATTTTAATATTAATAGTTAACCTAAGTCGTCATGGAAAAAAAGTATTTTTATACTAGTCAGAGTGTTTACTATAAGCGAATATATTTTAAAATCTATATATACTATAAATGCGAAATACCACTCAAGTACTGGCTTATTGACTGACGAAATCTTAGAAACTACAAACCCTACAAACTTGAAATTTGACTGGTAGATTTCTTTTAGGGTGAAGACGTCCGCAAAGAAAGGATTTTTACGAAACTCCTCCCCTAAGAGGGTGAAATGGGGGTTGAAGTGTTTTATGTATGTATCCCATCATAACTCTTGGGTGTCTGAAGCAATTTCAACCAAAAACTTTATACACAGACAACTGACTATCTTAAAATAAGCACTGTGAGGGTAAGACATCCCTGGCACCCCTTGGGAGGGGGTTGAAAAAGGGTGTATAAAAATAATGGAAAAATCCTATAACATACTTGAAACCACAGTTATCGGTGCCATTGAGATGCATAAGGACGCCCCGTGCTTCGTAAGTTCACAATTAGTCCAAATTGGAGATATTAAACCACTAGCAGCCTCGGGGTAGGGGTGGTAACGGGTGACAGGTTAAAATTATTTAAAAAACGTCCGATATTAGTGTTGAATACATCCGTTTTGCGGTCAAAGAAAAGAAGAGTCACACTCTTAATGCCGCTCCAGAATCACCCTCTTTGAGGGAATATACTCCGTTTGGTTAAGGGGTGAAATGAAAAAATAATTGAAAATGACTTATATTAGTGTTGAGATCATAGTTTTCGGGGACGCTGAAATTAATAGGGACATTTTCGAAGACCCCAAAGGCCAAAATCAGCCCATATACACCCTTTGCGCCCCAAGGGTATGGGATGCTATGTACTAATTATCGAAAATGGTAGATATAAGTGACGAGTTCACAGTTTTCAGCATTGCTGAATTGATTGTAACGTCCTCTAATCGTGTAAGGCTATACTCAGCCCCAATGGGAAATTAGACACTCCTAGCATCCCTTGAGTAAGGGATGGGAATGAGTTGACATGTCAAAACAATCGAAACCAATATAAGTTTGATCTAAGGTTTATGGGTCGCAGAGATTATTAATGACACTTCCGATCCTGCTTAAATCCACGATCAACCCTGTAAACCGCAGCACCTCAGGGAAGGGTATGACATATAAAAAAAATTTTTTTTGACTGAAGTCAATTTGTCAACTATTCACGAAACTTGGAAATAACTCTTTTCGTGTCTCTTTCTTTGAAATTCGTTTGAATCCTTCTTTCACTAGGATCAAATTATCTTTAGTCACGTGAGACGGCTGCCGTTCCCGGTGGAACAGTATTTTCCGCAGTTTTTGTTGAATTGTTCTTTTAAATACCGCGTAAGGTATGAAAATCTTAATCATTGCGCTGCTAATTAAATTCACTACGTCTTAGTTGGTTTTTGTCGCTATGTGAAGCCAATAATTGTGCCAGGATATAAAAAATATAAGCCTGCGAAAGTTTTTCTCTATAAGCCCATAGTGATTTCAAGTCAAATAATTCAAAATTTTGTGCTATAAGGACATAAAGAATCATCGCCACTGGATAGGGAATGGTTCAAACTATCATTTGAAACCTTTTTTTTTTTGGTAGGGGGGGATTCTTAAGCCTAGTCGTTCTGACAGATATATTACTTTATTTTAAAAAGTAGGGTTGCCAACTATACGCACGTGCTTGGATTGAGTGCCAGAGTGCTCATACGAAAGCACTTTCGTGAACGAACTCCAGATACCCAATGTGTATTTTTCCAATCGATCAACGATTAGATGCCGAAATGAAAATATTTTCAATTGATTTGGTGAAAAATTGCTTTCGAATAATTAAGATATTTTTTGGGAAGCCTGCGTCTGAGAGCCCTTATCGATAAGCCGCCACTGAATACACATATTTACTTGGTCTGTCACGCTTCTTAGCTCATATAATAGATATTTCATGAGATCCTTTATGAACACTGAGCTAGAGAATATTTAAATAAGGTACAGTTTGTTAAATCACAGAAATGAATCCAGTCTTTCTTCTGTTACTATAATATAACGAAGATTGGCAATAATTTCTTCCCATGAAAAACTAGTTGTATTTTTTAGTAATAACTTTTCAATTTTTATTCATTTGGTATCAAAAAATGTTATATATCTGTAATTGGAAGCTTCTCTTAGGGTCTCATTTCTTGGTGTCGTCTCGGTGACATTGGGACAGAAAACATTATTTTTTAATCACATCGAACTAGGGCATTAAAGTAACTAAATTGGCAAAAAATGAAGGTATATTTTATTTAAGTGACAAAACTTGTAACTGTCTTACGAAGTCGCCGTTATACTCTAGTCCTCATTTGTCAAATAATTATTTTTTTATATTTAAACCTTGTAATTCAATATTTAACTTGTCAACTTGTGAACATCCTCTAAACCTAGTAATGTAATGTAGTTGAAATATTTAAAACCTTTAAATCTTTAATTGATTTTTTGACAATAAAGTTTATTAATTTATTTAATTTATACAATTAATTATAAAAAGCTTAAAATATGTTATAACTCCCTATCATTTGACTGTGAAAAAGAATGGGTTCATTTATTACAAATAATTTCATAGTTTGTAAATATCGGACGGATTCAAATTTCCGGGTATAAAATAGATTTACTTCCCACGAAGGACAACGATGTATCTATTCTTCTAATGGTTTCCTAGAAAGATATCTATAAGCTTATCATTTTGGTTGCTCAGTTATTCACACTCATGTGAGAACGTGAAGTCGTCGCATTTGCTGACTGAATTGTAATGAAAATTAATAACTTAGAAATATCGAAGCATGAACTAAGCTATCTTTCGTGCTTTTCACGATGTCATTTTTCATGCTGTTTAAAAATTTATTAATGTAACTTTTCGTGAAAACTTGACGATTCTGTCTTTTCTGTCTTTCCTTGGTAACGCTGATGTACGAATCGTATTTCTATCATTTCCTTAAGATAAGAAATCTACAGCTAGAAAATGGTCCCTCTAGTGCATATACCTTTGAAAAATTGTGTAAAATAGTTCGAAATGGAAATTTTTATGACAATATTTCCCATTATAACACAAATAAGGGGTAATTTGGTGTTAACACAACACTTCTTAAAGTTCACAAGCGGGTCTGTTCATAGGAAACGGGACAAAAAACAAATTGGTCGCTCGACCATTTAAAAAATCATATTTTCCCCGTTCCTTTTCTTATCATTCGAGATATAATTTTTTTTTAATTGATCACTAACTGCTAACGTGTGACGGCTATTTTTGTCCTCTCGCGTGCGCGTATTATCGCGTTTTTGTAATTACATATACAGTTAGAAGAATTTTGAAGTAAATTTCACATGACCACATCTAGGGATGCAACTCATCTCAACATTCTTATCTCATCTCAACATTCGGTGAGATAAGAATATACGTATATTTTCTCCTTCTACCTTATCTCCCCACATTGCCAGTATGACGGAAGAAGACGTGGAACTATTTAGACGACAGATCGCAATGACAAAATCGAAACTTACTCGATGTCGGACGCATATAGATGGCTACAACGAGGACGAGGACAAACCGGACTCATTGACGAAACTAAAGAATACACTCGACAATATATTCAAAGATCACGAAAGATTTCACGACTCGTTAGAAGCAGCGACAGGCATAGTAAATGATAAAGAGATTAGAATTTGAAAAAAATTATTACAAACTAATAGGTCGTGTCGGGGAATTACTCAAAAAATTATCTAGACCATCACTTGCACCACGCCCGGCGCACAATGATTCTCACGACGCTTCCTTTATAACACGGTCTTTCGCCTCGCAACTTCCAAGAATGGTTCTACCTAAATTCTCTGGTGACATCTTAAAATGGGTATCTTTTAGGGAACTTTTCGAGTCAATCATTAATCAACATGATGAATTGTCGAACGTTCAGAAACTTCAATACTTGAAAACTTCTGTGGAGCATCCGGCACACAACTTAATCGCCTCGTTAGAACTCACGAATGAAAATTATCAGGTAGCGTGGAGCGTCCTAGCTAAGAGATATAGCAACCCGAGGGTTATGGCCCACATTGCAATTAGATCTTTTGTAGAGTATCAGAAAATACAAAAGGAATCACCTCATGAACTTAGGGCATTAATAGATCACTCTCAGGGATGCATACGCTCATTAAAATCGTTAAATATAGATGTAAACTCATGGGATACTATTCTAGTCTTTCATATTACATCTAAACTCGACACTGCTACTCTGAAACATTACGAAGAAACGTGTAATACTACATCTTTACCTTCGTACATAGAACTAATAGATTTCTTAGAACGTCAAGCACAAGCCCTTACGGCTTCAATACGCGTTCCTGTTAGAAATATTACAAAGCAACTTGCCAACACAAACATTACAAGGAACAAGCGTCCTTACAAGGCATTTGTGAATCAATCACAAACCTACCATACAAATAGTGTGTGTGTAAAATGCAAACAATCACATACTTTATTTCATTGTCCTTCATTTAACAAATTAGCTGTCACAGAAAGATGTAAATTCGTCACAGATCATAATTTGTGTATGAATTGTTTTGCCAAAAACCATATTTCACGAAAATGTAACTCTGTCTTTTCATGTAAAATCTGTGGCAGGAAACACAACACTTTAGTACACAAAAACAGAGAAACTACCGACTCCTGTCGCTGACTTGCCACCATCTCCAGGTAGCGAAGAGGTCACGCAGGAGGCAATCATTAAAGCTGCAGTTGCCCGTGAGCTTCCGCATGCTTCGTTAGCTACCGCGCTCGTAAACGTCTCGAACGAGAACCGGAATGTTTTATGTAGAGCATTATTAGATTGTGGCTCCACACATTCTCTCATTACTCAGAGCACGGTAGACAAACTCAAACTAAAAACAAAAAAAACGTCTGTATCCATCAAAGGAGTTTGCGGTACCTCTTCAAATGTAGTTTCTACTACTAACATAAATGTACGTGATACTCTAAATAACGGATACAGTTTCCACGTTTCTTGCTTGATAGTACCGGAAATTGCAGCGCAAATTCCTTCGACAAGAATCCAAATTCATAAAAACGAGCTACCAAAGGATTGTCCCTTAGCGGATGAAACATTTAACAAACCAGGTGGCATCGACATTTTACTCGGTTCTCAGCCATTCTGGGAAATATTACTAAACAGAAATTTTGAAATCAACACTAAGTCAAGATTAAAACTTAAATTACACGAGACAAAACTTGGCTATATCATCATCACTTCGTTGCCGTTCGACACTACACCCAGAGTGAATCATTTGTCTTGCGAGACGCAAACACTTAACGATAATATCTCGAAATTTTGGGAAAGCGAGCATATTAACAACGAAGTTAAACACACACTCACAGAAGCAGAAGAATTCTGTGAAAATTTGTATGCCAAAACAACATCGCGCACTCCGGAAGGAAAGTACATCGTCCGAATGCCGTTCAAATCAAAACCTATGTTCGAAAATAATAGACACACAGCCCTCAAGAGGCTCTACTCCATCGAACATAAACTATCTAAAAACCCAGAACACCAATTAGAATATTCTGAATTTCTACGTATCTATGAACATTCTAATCACATGACTGAAATCACCAGTGACTTCAATTTCAATACTCATGCTATAAATTACATTCCTCACCATTATGTTACAAAACAATCGAGTACAACAACTAAATTGCGTGTTGTCTTCGACGGAAGCGCAACTACTCCAAGCGGCCTTTCAATCAATAGTCAACTTCACACAGGGCCTACGGTGCAAAACGACCTCTACGAAGTTATGTTGAGGTTTCGTACGTTTCCGATCGCTTTGACCGCAGATATAGAAAAGTTTTACCGTCAAATCTTAATCGCTAAAGACCAGGGAGATTACCAACGTATATTGTGGCGTCAATCCTCTCAGGATACAATAAAAACATATCGCTTGAATACAGTCACGTATGGTCTTGCTCCCAGCGCTTATCTTGCATGTAGAACTATTTTGCAGTTGTTGCGAGACGAAGGCCAGCTATTCCCACTTGCTTCCTCGCGCATAGCGACTGGCATCTATGTGGATGATTTGTGTACCGGTGCTCACTCCCTCTCCGAGGCTTATCAGTTACAAACGGAGATAACAGAACTCCTCAGCAAGGGGGGATTCCCGATAAGGAAATGGGCTAGTAACTCGGAAGCAATTATCTCTAGTTTATCTGAGGAGGAAAAGTCCAACGAAATAAACTTTCATTTAAATTCCGATAACGATTTTAAGGTGTTGGGAATATATTGGAATATTATAGAAGATTCTTTTAGATTCAGAATACAAAACACAAAATCAAAATTATGGACCAAAAGATTAGTGGCTAGTAAAATTTGTTCTGTTTGACCCGTTAGGAATGTTATCTCCGGTCATACTAATTGCTAAAACTTATCTCCAGAGACTATGGATAGATAAAATTGATTGGGATGCAACTTTAGATGAAGCTTTCGTTATAAAATGGAACGATTTCTATAACAGTTTAAATGAACTTACGGAACTCAGAATTCCTCGATTCATTTTAAATACGAAAAAGCATTACACACTTCATGTATTCGCGGATGCCGCCCCTCGTGGTTTCGGGGCTGCGGCTTATATTGTTACCAATGACGGTGCAAATTTACTAACGTCAAAATCCCGTGTAGCACATCCTGGCAAGCTAACCATTCCAAAATTGGAATTAGCTGCTGCACTCCTAGCAAACAATCTAGCCACTAAAGTTAGTAATGCCATAGCTGAAATACAGCGCACTGACATTCACTTTTGGACAGATTCTACAATTGTTACGCATTGGTTACATTCAACAAAACCATTAAAGGACGTATTCGTAGCTAATCGTGTACGATTGATATTACGTGACTCTAACGTTTATCAATGGCACTACGTGCCAACTGAGCTTAATCCTGCCGACGTAATGACACGTGAAATTGCACCTGATGACTTAATTCAATCTAAACTATGGTGGAACGGACCTATATTTATTACGTTACCCCAGACTCAGTGGCCTTGTTCTCCCCAGCCATTCACGTCAACTATCATTTCCTCACCTGACGTACCGACTGAGGAGACGAGACCAAGTACCAGTTTCTTCGATCAGATTATGACAAGAACGAACAGCTATTTCAAGCTTATAAGAATACTAGCCTACATAATTAGATTTACTACAAAATGCAGTCGAATTCCTACGGGACTTTATTTAACAGTTACAGATTTGCAACATTCTGAAATGTTTTTATTAAAACACATGCAATCTGTCTCCTTTAAGGAAGAACTACACGAATTAAATCACAATCGCGTAGTCAAATCTTCAAGCAAGCTCTTTAAACTCAATCCATTTTTACATGAAGACGGACTACTAAGAGTAGGCAGCCGCATCGCGTTAGCTCCACTCTCATGGGACCAAACTCACCCCATAATATTAGATCCAACTCATACTATCACGAAAATGTTAATGATGTATTACCATCTCAAGTATTTGCATTTACCTAACCAATCGTTGTTGTATCACGTTCGATTGAAATTTTGGCCTATCAAAGGCTTGCGAACTATACGCTCTGTAACTCGCACATGCGTGAACTGTCTACGAAATTTGAAAAATCCATTCAAACAACAGATGGCTGCGCTACCACCTGAGCGTCTCCAGCCAACGAGACCATTTACTCATACCGGTACTGATTACTTTGGGCCAGTAAAAATTAGGCGCACTAAACATATTATCGATAAAACTGATATAGACAATGCCTACGTAATAGTCTTCATTTGTTTAGTGACACGTGCGATACACTTGGAAGTTGTATCGAATCAGAGTCTCAGCACGTTTCTAGGCGCATTCAAACGATTTGTTGCAAGGCGCGGAATACCAGCCGCCATTTATTCAGACAACGCTCCAACATATCTCATGGCTAAACAACGCCTTGATAAGGCTTACTTTAGAGATCAAATTAACCAGTTTTGCTTAGCGAAAAATATACAGTGGAAATTCATCCCTCCTTATGCACCGCATTTCGGCGGTAACTGGGAACGTTTTGTTCGTTCAGTTAAAATACATTTTAACAGAACCATTAAATCGAAAAGACTGACTCTAGAAAATCTGACTACTTTTATCACGGACGTGGAAGGCATTCTCAACAGCCGACCTTTAAGCCCGATCTCAAATGATCCTAGCGACATCCTTCCTCTCACCCCAGGGCATTTCTTGATTGGGTCACCAATCACAGCCCTTCCTTACCTCAACAAAGCGCCTCTTGGGCACTACGTTGAAGAATCATTATGAACAAATAGAATACATGAGAATTGAGTTTTGGAAGAGGTGGACGCAGGAATATTTAAATACGTTGCACTTACGCAACAAATGGCATTACCAGATCTCTGACGTTCAAATAGGAGATCTGGTAATGATACATAAAGAGTTTTGCCCCACTTTCCAATGGCCACTAGGGCGAGTGACTGAACTCTATCCTGGACCGGATGGAAAGACGAGGGTAGTAAATTTGAAAACTAGTAAAGGATTTATGAAAAGACCTGTTGTAAAATTAACCCCTTTATTAGATAACAAAGAAATAATTATATCCGATGTCGTACCAACATCACCTTAGGCCCGGGAATATGTTACAAACCAAACGTTTGTAAGGCCAAAAGTCAATAACTATGTAATTTATTATTAATAATATTGAATTGTTTATTTATCATGTTAATTTGTTTATATTTATTCATGTCTGCTAATAGCGTTAATTCAAATTAAGCGCTAATCGAGCTTCACTCACATCGATAATAATCGATCTAGGATCGACTTACAAACGAGTATCTCGATACTATCGATTTATTCTAAACACTCCATGACCCGAGGATCCAGAACGAACCCCGTATATAGAAGTTCTTAGAGCTATGCACGCTCCATGAACTCGATTCGTGAACGTGCTCTCATATGGACAGTCTGCGACTAGCCTATATAAACTGCTGTTCACAAGCACTCAATACCCATTGATGAAAGATTCGTCGTGGCGTCAAGACCCATTGATGCTCAAGTCGTCGTGGCGTCAACTCACAGACCCATTCAGTCTACTCCGGTCAGACGGAGTACGTGGTGGTGTTACCATCCGTCACGGCGTCGTCAGTCCTGTGAGTGGGCGCATAGGTCCATTACCGCCTGTCGTGATGTAAAATATTATCATCAGAGTGTCGTCATGTATCCGCGTGTTTTCTTATGGTTTTACCAGGCTGCCCTGTGCAGAACGTAGCCATGTCACAAGGGGAAACACGATGTAGCATTACATTCAAGACGTCATAATTATACTCTGAAATCTCGATTTTGATTTCCGAACTTGACTTCACCGATTAGAGACATTCAAGATTATTCGCCTTCGGGCAAAACATAAGTTCAACCCATTCATTCTGCTTCGGACTGAAGCAGATCGTCGTACGTCGTAGATCGTCGAGGTTCCCGTCCATACGGGATGGATGGCGTCATAATCGTGTTGTGTTGTTATGCATCGCATAACTTATAAACTTTTTGGACAATGATTGTCGTATTACGACATCATTTGCGTGTTGTGTTACTTTGCGTTATAATGCTTTAAAAACATACATTATGAGCATACAAGCTACAATGACATTCTAAGTTTCAGTAGCGAACCAACGGAACCACTACTGTTTAGAAATCACGTCTCCAGCCAGAAGCCGCTGGAACTACTATCAGCCTACAAGATCTTCGCCACACCACAGGCCGTCAGTAGCCACCGCAGCGAGGTCAACAGGCATCCAACGAGCATTTCTTAAGTATTTTCTCGTATGAACGAGAACCTTTACACCAAGACCTCTGAGTCTAATGTAAGGGCATTTTATTTGATTACCTCATATAAGAGGCCATTAATAGGGAATTATTTCCCGAGATTATTCATGAAAATCCTGCAACTTGGTTATTTACAACCTTATATGTATACGCAGGTAATTCGTTATTGAATCACTTAGTTGATGTAGGGGGGGGGGCATTCTTCTGAAAACTCAGAAGAAAAGGGCTTTTTTTTGTGAGACGAAGCAAGTCTCACCCACAATTTTTCAACTTAGCATTTAGTCATTCTGTATCAATTGGGAAAAGGGATGGGAATTATTGTGTATTTATACTTGTACTATAATTTGTTTCAACTCTGTTAGGATTTTGTTATCCGCAGAGCACTGTCTGCTCACAACAGACAGTATCAATTTTGTTATTGATCATTTTGTATTGTAATCCAGCAATCGTAGATTAAGAGAAATATATGTATTATTTAACTGTATAATAAATGTGAACTTTTCTTTAAATCAAAGCGATTCCGCAAAAGAATCTCATTTTCCATTTTACCTCCCAAGGCTAGTTGAAACACACTAGCAACCCCTATACTACCTTTATGATATTGAATGTTTGGTTATTCGTTCATAAGTCTCAGTTCATATAGATGTGGTGTTGGAAAAGATCACCCTCTGCGGCTTACAATCGCAGTTGTAATACTCAGATACAATAATCTAGATTCTATCTAGACGCTGTTCCGCCCCTAAAATGTGTCAGTGTGTCTAGTGAGTTAACTCACAGAACTGAGCCTTACTAACATTCGTCATCGTGGGCCTTAGTAAGCTGAAAACGATAAATACATACATGCATAAGCAAATTCTAAAACTAAAATAATAATAATAATAATAATAATAATACCTTTTCAAAACCAAGCATTTATTTAAGCGATGTGCTGAAACGAATAAGAAGTTTTTTATTAAAGTAATGCAATGTCAAATGCTAATACCTCCATACACATTCCATATTAGTGAATACTAATAAAAATGTACTTACTATATCGCTGAAAGTGATTTAATATTTTGTGTTCAATTATTAGTTTTTAAAAAGCTTGTCCCGCGAAATGTTCATAAAAGTGGATACCAATTAATTTCATTGGACAGTGACGGGTAGGTAAGTAAGTATTTGTTGATATGTGTATTTTATTTACGATTCGCGCAACAAGTTTTTTGAAAACATATAATTCAACATAAAATATTAAATGATTTTCAGCGATAAAGATAGTAAGTACGTTTAATTTTATTAGAGTCGACTAATGTGAAATATGTATGGAGGTATTAGCATTTGTCATTCCATTCCTTTAATGAAAACCTTAACTTATCTTATTCGTTTCAGTACATCTCTTAAATAAAAGCTTGTTTTTAAAAAGGTTTTTTATTTATTATTTTATTTGTCATAATAATTAATCTTGTTTGTTCATTTGTAATACTCAAAATACCTTTTAAAGACAAACTTGTATTAATATGAATAAGTAGCATAAATGATATAGCATCCGTGAGATAAACCTTCCGATAGCATAAACATCTTTGGAGAAACGATCGTAATGATAAGAAGATAAAATAAAAAGCGTAGATTATGTAATGCGTTGTACTTACTTATATGAGGGAGACTGATTGTATTTCAAGAGAAGCTTCCCGGAAATAATTCGCCGCGAGTTATCTCGGAATAAAATAAAATAAAAAACCTTTATAAACGTTATTGGAAATAGACATCATAATATTGCATTGTCCGAGGGTTTGTATACATGTGCCAAATTTCAGTTCAATGGGTTGAGGGGAACTGGTTTAAAATTCAGTTGCAAGATTTGGCCCAAACATACGAACTAACAAATGAAGTTAAATAAAAGCTTGTAATTAATAATTAATTGCAATACCAAGTCTTCATGATATTTACAATACAAGTACTATATGTATGCGCCCAAATAAGAAAAGAAAAGTGCATTAAGTTTGCGGAGTGTTAGTCCGTACGCGTGTTCTGGCATTTGTGCGTGCTACGCAGTAGGCCGTGTCCTGCGTGGGCGACAAACGCGAGCGACAACTTCAAACGACAGAAGTGTAGCGTCACGTCGCCAGGATTGAGTGTCCTGCGTGGGCGTGTACGCGATCGGTCGGCTCTTTAAGCAAGATGGCGCCACACCGCAAACAATACGTAAATATATGTGACAAGACAGATTTATAGCGAAATGCGTGGTCCTAAGGCAAAGATGCCATGGAAACACACAATAAATTTAACAGAAAATAACGTCTTAATTACATTGAATTTTAACATTTGTACTCGCAACTGTTTTTGCGTCCCAAAAAGTTTTTGAATATACCAGTGTGTATTTTTTTTTCTTTTTATTTCCTTGAAAATGGCATTAACGATTACATTACTAAAAAGGAACTAATTTACAACAACAACAAAATTGGGTTTGTTGTGTTTTGAACTTGCACAAAACTGTAATCACTTCAATACTACATGAGCTAACCTATAAAAAACACAGTAGCCTCAGGCGAAATGTCAAGACCTACTCGATACTACTACATTTTATTGTTTACAAACGATAATCTCTAGTATGATCAAGTATGTTGTGTGAAATCAAGGAGACTATACACTATTAAGGAGACTATTTAGTCTTCTTGTGTGAAATGTAGCATCTGACGCGCGACAAAACTCAAGGATGTTTGAAGTTCAAGCGTCGTCGAATGTCGCGCTTGTAGCGCTACAGTGTCGCTGTCGCTCACGCAGAATAGTCTCGTAACTACAGGCGTGTTTGTTTGAATCTTGTCTCTTGAGGTTTCGCTCGCGTTTGTCGCCTACGCAGCGCACAGCCTAAATCGTTATTTAAGAAGTGCTAGCTCACAAAAGTTGCTTCGGAGGAAAAACATATAAGAACCTTTTTCATAGGCAATTTTATACTGTATAAAATTTACAATAACAATTTTTAAGATAAAGTGTAGCGCTGAAGGCATATTTTCGAAAAATCGTGACCTTTGACCTCTAGTAAATTTTTTATCACAAATGGGATCGATGGGGACTTTTGATATTTCATTTGAAATGATGACCTGAAGATGTACACCAAATTTCATCTCTGTGCGAATTTTTGCCGAACTTCGTCTTTCTTCTATCCATTTTTCCTGGGCTAATAATTTTAATACAAACAATTAATGTTATACAAACCGACTAGGATACAACCCACCAGCATAAGAAATCAGCAGTTGCTGGCGGGACCACCCGACAGCGTCCGAATACGTGATTTCCCTAACGTGATTCGCTGTAGAAGCAAGATTTCTGCACAGCAGCCCACAGCTGAGTAGAGCACGCTCCGAGCCACCCACTGGTCTATTGCGTGCTGATCTTGTGCCGTACTCGTGCACTAATGTTTGTATACTGGTTGTAGTAAGTATATACAACGAAGGAATTCATGATAACTGAATGGAATATTTGTCTGTTGTTAGTGAGAACCTAATTGTTGCTTCTCTTCCGTATTTTATAGATTTCTGTAGTGTTGTTAATGATGGTGTGTTGGTCTAATGATGTGTTGGAGTGAGGGTGTTACTTCTAAAACGAAATAATAGATGGTGAATGAGTGCAGTTGCCCATGTTGAGGTTAATCGGTGTTACAAATATGTGACAAATTGCCCTCAGAAATGATATTATTATTGAAGGGATCTAGGGAAAAGATAACAAGTCCCTTGTCATAAATTTTACAGAAGACTCTATTTTCCTTATATATTTCTCCCTTTCTCATTCTGAGACTCCTTTTTTTCTGGGAGTTTTTCCTTTTTTATGGACCTTTTTTAAAAAAATTTCTGCGAGTCCATTCTTCTTTCTGGGACTGCTTTGTTTCTTCATAATTTTGTCAGGAACTGAGCACTTAAGTTAATTCAAAAATGAATGTAATAGGTGAAGTAAGATATAACGCATGGAATGCTTGTGATTTGTTTTTTGTTTCTTTGTTACACTGATGGACTGACATCTCTGCACCTTCAATTGTAATGATCAAGTGATTTATTTAGGAATGCTTGGTTATTGCAAGTAAGCCAGTAATGCAAAGTCTTTTCCTTTCTCTCCAATTCTATTGGATTTATTTTTCTCTTTTTACTGGGCTGGACAAAATCACAGCAGATTCTGATATTTACACTAACCTCAAAATAACATTAATAAATTGTGTCTACTTTGTAGCAGTATAAGAAAAAGATTTTATTTTCACAAGAGTTACAGGAATGCTCTAGTATTGTGATGAATCAATTTGTGAGATCAATTGGTAGTTTTGAGCACAGATGACCCTGCTAAGCACGTTCTTGTTTCCACTAGACTGTCGTACTTGTCATGAAACTGTACTNAAAAAAAAAAAAAAAAAAAAAAGTAGTATCATTTACTCTCATTCTTTTTCATTTTAATGGATCCATGGTATTTGTAGTTGGTACATGAACTATCAACAATTAGTGGGAATTTTTGACGGTTTTTTTCTGAATAATTTATCATTTATGCCTGACTTAATTGAATACAAATTTGTTCATTTTTCTATTTTTGTTTTCTTCGTTTCTTTGATTTATATTTGTTGTCTTTTTGTGTTATACACATTGGGGATATTATATTGACATCAAGAAAAGTGAAGTCAAAACAACTGAACTTCAACCTGTGAGAGAGTGCTCCTGCTCGGTGGTCAGAGCCTGGAAAAGCTGGAAAAGTCAGGGAATTTTGCAGTACAGGGAAAAGTCAGTGAGAAGTCAGGAAACTTTGTACTAGTCAGAGAAATAACAAAATTGTGTTTAATTTTTTTTGTCTGAAGTAGTATTAAAATTTATGTATCCATTTATTTTTCAGAATTAAAAACAAACATTTTGAATAATTCAAAGGACTAATTCATTCCAAATTTTGTAATCCCTTTTATTTGTGTCTATTTGCAACTTGTCACTTTTCCCACATTAAAGTGTTTTACTATTATACAGAATGTTAAACTATTATACAATAGTTTTTTTCTAAAAAGATCCCCAAATATAAAGAAAAATTATTGAAGATAATTTGTCTGTCTCTTACTAATTGACCTTACGTAAATAAGAAACACACATACTTCATGCTGTCCGAAATGCCTATAATTGTTATCAAGACTCCTTAAAACAGGAAAAAAGAGATAAAAAAACTCGGAAACAAAAGATAGAGCCAGAAAACAAACAAACAAAACAGTGGAGAGAACTTACTTGTAAGAAAAGAAAGATTTTGGATATAGCACGAAGAAAACCTAAAGACTTAGATAGAAATAAAACTACTGAAAAGAAAATTGAGTAAGACTTGGATTTTAAGTGATTATAATTGTTTTAATAATTTGAACGTTGTATTATTTATGTTAAAAGAATGATTTATTTTAACAAATATATGATGTTTATGATAATTTATTTTAGGTTTGGGAGTTTAAAATGTACATTTAATTTATGTTCAGCATAACAAACGTGCATAAATACACAAACTTATTCTTTTGGATGATTCTTTTTCAACGTACATTATAGTGTATTCCAAAAATAGTTTGAAAACTAATTTGCTATGATTTGCAAAAATGTCAGGGAAAAATAATAAATATTCTCTGGAAAAACTGGAAATTGGGGGAAATTCTTTATAGAAAAATACTGGCCTCCCTATCCTGATAATTGCAAGTGTTTCTTCTGATGCTGATAGAATGAATTCATATTTCAGACCTTGAGTTATTGGAGAATATTCAACATTTTTGGATTAAAAGGAATATTTGTAGTTTTTAAATTGTCTGACAATATTCAAACAACACAAACTAACAAGATACAGATTCAACTCATTAAGTATGAAATGTGCTATGAATCTTTGAAATGATAGTGGATTAGTAGTGAAATAATGCTTTGACAGAAATTATGAAAGGGCAGAAATTGTTTCCAATTAGAATATTTAAAATGTACTCGGTATATTTTTGTATCTGATGCTTCTGCACCACTTATTTAATTCTTGTACCTTTTTTTTACCATTGTCAATAGTATCTTTTACTTACTTTTGTTTGTTTTCTTTGATTAATTACTTAGTTACATTGTCTGTTAGGTTGATCCACATTTGTGTTTTCCTTGGGCGGCAGGGTAGCATCACAGAGAGATTGACGTCACTAAAGTCTAGGGTAACCATTGATTATAAAACTATTTTGGAATCATTCATAATTAACAGGGACAAGGTATTTTCAATACAATAAATTTTATCATTAGAATTTTAAGGAATTTCTTTTTTTCTGAATTGAGACCTATGATGCTAGTTGAGCTAGAAAATGTCCCACAGATTATTGTCACTTTTTTCATATTTGTAAAGTGTTGCAAAGAAATTGAATATTAGTAAAATATTAAACAAGTTTTTCTCCTTTATCTTTCTAAAGTGCATAGAACATATTTTAAATAAGTCTGATAATTAATAAAGGACACTTTTACCATGGCCAAAAGAGCTGCAATTTATGTGTGTTGTGTAAAGAAATGTCAAAAATCTGTTGTTATTATGTCTAATAAATATGAGATCTAGTTTGAAACAAGTATCCTAGTCTTTTAAGGTATCTCAAATAATGTTATAATTTCAAATAAGTTTCAAAAGCAGTTCTTTGGTTTGAACTATTTTAAAGTAATAAATAAATGGATTTACATGCAAAGAAATGAACGACAACTGTCTCTTTAAAATAGCTGTCTTCATGCGTCATGTTTGAGATCTATTTGCCCATCAGTACTACTAATGGCACTGCTCCATGTGCAGTGGTGAACTCATGGAATTGTATAGATGTAGACATGTGCGGACAGTGTGATCTTGGGAAGTGTGTAACATGTGCAGGATCTTTTGAAGTGAGAAGTAGTCTTTTAATTTTTTTAAACTTGTGTTGAACTGCAAAAATATTGGAATACAGTCGAGTCAAAAATAATTATTTAAAAGGAACAAGCACTTTATTTAAACAGTTGTTAGATTAATAGATTTTTCTTATAATTATTAGATAAGCCAACCTGACAACTATGATTTTAGTGTTAACTAACAAGTTAACTGGCAAAATAGATATCTTTAAAAGTGAATAAAATATTTGCAAGAAGGATAAATGTATTACAATTGTTTAAAATAGAGTCAAAATTGGTCCGGAAAAAATTATTTTGTCAAGATTTTCTTACTCGTCACTCTTTAGTTTTTGTGTGAAGGTATAAGACTTGTGAAGTTGCTTTTGAGTAATATCTGTCCAGTTTTGGTCAAATATCTCTATATTGGTAGTATGAATTTTACATGATTATTGGCAACATGGGGTGACTGATCCCTCCAAGTTTTAATTGTTTTATTATAATTATTTACTGGTTATTTTGCATTACGTAGACTTTCATGGATTTATCTACAATATAAATAAATAGTGTTTATCTTTTTAACAAGAAATATTCCAATTTTTATGAAAAATGTTATTTATTCTTAACGTGAAAATGACTGGCCTTTTTACTTTTTAAACAAAGATTTTTACTTTATATATGACAATAATTAAACTAAATTACATAATTTTCTTACATAACGCATTAAATAGTTTTTTATGCATGAAATTTTAAAAAATCTAAAACAATAGTAAGCGCTGAAATTTATTGATGTGTCTGTTGGGATATAAAATAAAATACCATTAGAAAAAAAACTCTATTTATTTAGTACTTGAACCTTCAAGTTTTCATAACTTGTTATTATATCAGCATATTTTAAGCTATAAACTAGGCGGCACTAGTGTCATGTAGTAAAAACTGATTTGTGCAGGTGCCAAAAATGAGAAAAAGTTGGAAAAATCTGCGAATTGTGAGAATTAAAGTGACCAGACACTTATTATTACGAGTATGTACATGGTAGTTAACCCGTTTATGTATTGAGGCTTAATATAAGCCTTGTATTTCAAGTTATGAAAGTACAGCAGGGTGGCCAGTGTCTGGAAAAGTAAGAGAATTTAGCAGGTCAGGGAAAACAAAATGTGTTCTTTTTTGTCTAAATATAACCCAAATTTTGTATAAGTCATGTTTCTCAGAATTCATAAACATTCATTTCAACCACTACAAAGAACTGAAATTAATTCAAAATTGTTCATTTACTTTTTATAGTCTATTTAATTTTATTGCAACTTAATTCTTTCCAATATCCAAATTTCCCGCATAGAAATGTTTTAGACGATGATTTATTCGAAAAAGATTCCAGAAAATGAAAAATATTAGAGACAATTTTCTTTGAATCCGCCTCTGCCTTAGGGCCCTTGATCGGAATTGATGGGATGGTCCCTTGCTTGCTTCCGGAGAGTAAATTGGTTTTTTTTCCTCCACGTGGTCATACGCAGTTTGTACTGTTTTTTGACAATAAATTTATTTACATCTCTCTCTTGCTAATTGACCTTACATTGATAAGAAGGATAAATACTTGCTGTTTGAATGTTTTAACAAGTTCTTGACATTAAGGATAATTTTTTTAATTTTAAGTTTGTGAGTTTAAAATTTAAGTTAAATTTATATTTAGCTTGATAAATGCACATAAATAAATAAACTTGCTCTTTTGCATTTTTTGTATAATTTATGTTGCAATTCTGAAAACTGTTACAATTATTATATAATTTTCCGATTTTGTACTTATTGTCAACGTAAAGTATAATGTGTTCCCCAAGTTATCTTGAAAACTGATTTGCAAGAAATTGCAAACAAGTCAGGGAAATTGTTATAGAAAAATACGGGCCATCCTCTATAAATGGCAACAATTTTTTTTTGACAATTTTATATATTAACATTTTTACAATTCTTGTAATGACAGTTTTAAGAGAATTCTACTAGTTTCATTTATAGTTATGGCTCGTAGTGAGTAAAGTTGCCAAAACTATTGGTAAAGAGCATCTTTTCCAATGGCTCACTATTCCTGTGTCAATTGTGCAGACAAATGTGACACCTCGAAATGGACAGTAAAAGAAGTCTTATCGTTTTTTTTTTTTACTTTATTGATATTTGAAATTTTTAGAAAATACAATTAATATTTGAAGTATTTTCCGCATCGCATCAGAATACCATCTCGCCGTATTCTGATGTAATGATTAACTAAATGTATTTTCCATGTGCTTGATGTTAATGAACAGTCGTGAAACGTAAAGAGAAAACGAATTCCGTTGAATTAATTGGTATCTTAGGTAAGAGTTCTTACGAATAACGTTGTCAAAATAGACAAATACGAAAATTCGAATGAATTCCGATGTAGGTCGACATTTTAACAAAATATCAAAATTTGTATTGCTACTATTTTGGACATTATCCATCGTCTTTACCTTTTTCCATATTGAACAGATGAACATCGCCTGCATCATCTGCCTTCAAGCATCCGACAGCGCCGTACTATGATTCGAACCGGGGTACTATGTTTCTTAAGGAGCGGACGCTACCATTGGGCTTCTGGAGCCCATATTATTTTATGGTACGATACATGGTTTCGTTTCTCGGCCAATTTATGTTTGCTTCTTTCATACTGTCGGAAAGTATTTAAGGTTCGAGTTCTCAATTCTTCTCTCTACGACTATTTTTTGACACGTTCGACTTCTGACGTACAGGTTGTTCTAACCATTAGTGTGGGTTATACTCCCACTGATCAACGATGTGCGTTTCTCTCGAATTATCGCTCATGTTGATCGGCGCCTTGCAATATGCAACCCATTCGCATTACTAAGTGTGGCGGGTTTCGTCACTTTCCGAAGTATGAATGTTATGTTTCCTAATTTGAAATATGATGAAACCCGCCATACATTCAAATGCGAGAGGTTTGTCTACTCGAAGGTATAGTGCAGCACAAGCGATAATTCGTAAAAATGTCGCATCGTTGCTCGGTGGGAGTATAACCCACACTAACGGTAACAGAAACATGTACGTCATACATCGATCACAGAGAGGTTCTGTGCTTCCTACAGAGTCAAAGTCGCAATGCTACCGCAACCTGTTCAACTGGTGAACAGATTTAAACTAAAGGTGGAAGATGGCACTCCACTATTTTTTATGAAAAAGTGGAAAACTAATGGAGTGCCTAACTTGAACATTTGTGTGCTAACACATCAAGTGATTTCCTATCTTATTCACGTAAAACATTTTCTCGCAATCACTCAGGAATGTGTTAAGAGAGATGGGGGTGCACACCCATCANCACATCTGATGATGGGACTTAAGTTTTTGATACAAATGTACTGCTTATGCCTAGTGAAACTAAATGCAATGCATTTCATCAGGAACCAAGAGATTTAAACGTAAGAAAACCCTAATTTTCCAAAAGGGGTGAAATGTTGAAGGGGCTGGCTCGCAGATGGTTTCTTCCGTTGATGAAAAAACACGTAAACCGTGTTCCTTGAAGAAGCACACACAATCCTGAGTGGTTTTGGAACATCTGAAGTCCACCGTTTTCAGAGGGAGTGGGGAGGAAGGGGGTGGGGGTGGGTTATCAGATGTGGATGATTTTTAATCTCAGCTACTGGGATGCGCATTATTGAGTCTGTATTCGTGAGACTAGCTCTCCCCAACTTTTGAAATGTTATATTTTTGCTCGATTTTCTCGAAAATTGCATTTCTCTTCACTTAAAGGGTGTCTCAGCGCGATAGGTGTGGCACAGCTCCCAATAAGGGAGTGTCTTGATAAGACATAGGAGTTTCCTCGGCCCAAATTTCACTCGGGTACATTTGAAAACAGAAGTAATGGATCGATGAATTGACTGTGCCGCCAATTTTGTGGGGCAGTGTTTGAAGGTGGATATTGACAGAAAAAGGATTGGTCATATTTCTTTCACTGGTGGTCTGAATTACCCTTACTTTTACGATTTTGATGATTTTACTGGGGTAATTATGACCCTAGACCTGAAAGTAACATAGAGGGATAATTCTACTATTTACGCCCATATATCCTTATGAAAATTGTTCTCGTTTTATTTCTTAAAATATTTTAATTTTTTGGCATTAGTTATTAGGTGACGGTGATAGAGAAAACTGTTGGGCATTACTGTTGATAGCAGATACGATTGTTTGAGAGAAATAATTTTTTATATTGAAAATTCATATTCATACTATTAGTAAAATGTTTTTGCAGAATTAGCAGATCTGAAGAAAATTGATGGCTTCACTCCAAGATCTGCCTCCACTCCCGAAAAGTCTCAGCGGAGTGAATATAGTCGATCACCAAGAAGAACTAATTGCTCCTGCACCGTCTGAATCGAAAATGTCTCATGGGTTGAACTCCAGAGGGAGTTTAGGAAGCACTGCAAGCCACGGCACGTCATCTGTTTTTTCGAACATACCAGCATCCCATGTACAGCGAAGTGTCACGGCACTTGAAGCTTCGTCGCATATTTTCTCCCGGATGAGAACGAATTTAGGACTTGATTCTCAACTGGCTGTTCTCAGAAAGGAAATGGTAAGTATTGTACTTATATCACAAAAAACGAGGGATAATTAGTATTTTCTTGGCTCTGCAGTATTAACATGCAAAACAACTGAAGTAGTTTTATTTTGCCTTCGTGTGTTTTGATTGCATTGGAAGTTCCTTCGTGATTTCAAGTTCACTGAAAGGGTCCCGGGTGACAGCGATTCAAGTAGCTTTCTACTCAGCAACCTCTCTCTCTCGATCCTCCCTTAGTCGCTCGTTACAGAAGTAGCGAAACGCCAATGAATATTGCCTTTGATGCTCATCGATCTCTCATCGCTTCTTCTAGCTCTTTATGGGTCAAACCATTTACAATAGTCCCACACATGTTGCTCGACCATTTCCAAAAGCGTGGAATTTTATTTCTATTACTAACAGGTCAACATAGTCCAAAAGTGGTGAAATTTTTTTTTCTATTGCGAACAATTTTCTAATAGCAGCTATGTTCGTTACTCGGGCTCGCTAATTTTCGCATTAGGAAGACAGACGGAAAATATATTATCTCAAGACCTCTTTGTCTTAAACATGCGAAACAAAGCCCACTTTTTTCTACTTGTGACTTACTAATAATTAACTCTACTCTGATTAACCTAATGTGTTCTCATGAAAAGAAAAGACTTGAAATGAATAACTTAAAAACTTAACTTTTCTAATTGGCTGATCAGCACTTTTCAGAGGGTTGGTTTTAAGGGAAACTAATATATCAAAGCTAAAATACGGTAAAACCTCGGTAATTCGAAGTCATTTAATTGAAATTCTCGATAATTCGAATATTTTATTTGGTCCCTTCACTTTCTTATCGTGTGTAAATCAAACTTTCTACTTCGAAATTTTCAGGAAAGAACAATTCAAATTTGAGACTGTGCTACATTTGTTCTTTCCCTTCATAACAGGCCAATAACGTGCTTTCTGAAATGCATAATAACGGTCTTACAGATCAAGAAGTAGATTTACTGTATTGATGTTTAAAACGGATCACAGAACAGTTCTGCAACTGTATTTACACACAGCTTGATCCTTTGTTCTAGAAGAGACTACTAAATTGTGGAATGGGGAACCGTTTCCACGATTTGCGTCTTCCCGACTCAAAAGTTCACTCATTTTCCGAATTGTAGTTTTTTAGGATTAGTTTATTTATTAGAAGGCTGCAGTTTGCTTGTTTGCAACCATCAGATTGATAACGAAATGGGAAGATTCGATGAGAAATCATATCGTCAAAACAGTTTAAAATCACATTTTTCTCTTCATCTCACTAACTTAAGAAACATGAACAGCTTATACATAGTTAGGAATACGTAATTGTAAAATTGTGCTACGAACATTATCCCGCTCTAATATCGCGTATGGCTTTAAATTTAACAACTCGCTTTGCAACCCAGTAGCCCCTATATCTGCTTTAACCCTTCCGCGCGGGATGCCGTCTTGAGACGTCATTCCATTTTCTTTCCATAGATGGCAGTCCGCCTAGAGATGGCATGGGTTTCTGTTTCAGTAAGCGGGAATCCGTATTCAGACGTCATTCCCTTTCTCTTTTCTCCGCGTACCGAGGAGGTGAGTCATTCGGCATTCTTTTACCGGATCGCGGAAAGAGGTCCAGTGTCCGTCCGGAGGGAGTGACCGTGGTAGGTAGAGAATGCTGAGGCGGGAACCCTTCTGCTGTACTGAAATCTTGTGCAATGATTTCGCGGACCTAAATGCTTCAGGCGAACTCATTGATCAACTTAATCATTTTATTCTTTCTTCTAGATTGGAAAATGGTTTATTTACTCTCCAAGATGAGATACAATGTTCTTAATTTAGAAAATTGTCTACATATAAGGTATCCTTATATTAAGAAAATTAAATATCCTCGTGAATTCTCTTTTCATTAGTAATAAAAATTTGATTATTTTTATCTTTAATTTGACAAATTATCAAATATATAAACTGCCTGAATATAACATTTTATATAATTTATGATTTTCTTCCTGATAACCAAACATATTAATTGGTATAATAAAAATTATCTCGTTAATAAAATGGAATATTTTTAATGTAACCAGAAAGTAAAAGAGTAATAATAATAATATAATATGACAAAAAAGAAAGAACATAGTAAACCGAAAAAAATTTATAAATGCCAAATGTCTGAAACAGGCACAACCACTTATATCCAAAAGAGCGCACTACGTAAATAGATGGCACACCACAAATGAAAGGAGAATGCTGAGGACGTCTCTAGACGGCTTCCAGCAATAAAATTAAAATCTGTATGCCGCACAGGGCATGAGCATGTAGAAAAGAAACATTTCCAACGTCTCCAGAAGGCATTCAGCGAACATGACCGATTTTCCTCCTCACCCCATCTTCCGTAAAGCAAGTAAGGGTTTTAAATACGCTTGCAAAGAAAATAAATGGTCGGGTGACCTTCTGCCTCGACTCCACGCGGAAGGGTTAAATGCATATCCTTAACTGGGATTCAGGTCTTCGACCTAACAAATTATTCTTTCACATCATAGTTTTCATGCTCAAGAATGTACAACCTCTAGCTGGTACCACATGTTCCCATTTAGAGATAATTGCCTTCACGATTCTGAAAGTGAAAGAAAAATCAGTAATCTGAATTACAGTTACCAAGACAGAAATATTCTGATTCTATTTAGAAATCGTGATGCGGTGACGTCCACAAGAGCGACAACATAGTATGCAACAGGGCTTTCAGTTTCCGTAGTCATTTTTCTTATATGATTGATAAGTAGTCTAATCCGATAAAAGTCCATTCAATATTCGACGAGATGTGTCGAATACATTCATCGCCGAATTTCTAAAGCTGTTTCTTGACCCTCAAAATTACCAATAACCCGGGAAGGGGGATTTTTTTTTAAATTTCGAAAAGACACGCCTCTTTGTGGATATAAGAAATCGATAGCAAAAATCCACCAGACTCTGCGACGTACAGAAATGATTTTATTGAACTTGAAATCTTTCGGTGAAGTATTTTACCGTATCGCCACCACGAGCGCTGTATGAGATTTTACGAAGCAAAAGTTATGTATCTTTCGAAGAATGAAGATAATTTTCAACCCACTATAATGTTCCTTAACTGAAAGTATGCTCTGTATTTTCCGGAAATTAGATCATTTGAATTTTTTAAGTAGTCCCTCGAGTTGTGAATCAACGATGTTTCACTGTATTTATACATGACCCAATATTTTGTTCAAAATCGGCGGGCATGAAGTCTGATATTTGTTTCCATAACTTTTACATGATCTATAATAATGATCGAAACATAAAATAAATATCTTGTATCCTGCCAATCAGTGTGGGCTACAGGAATAATAATTCTGTCTTATTATCATCCAAATGTATATTTGGATATATTTGGGCCTGACCTGCGCAGAAGTAACTTTTATTTTGAGTCATATTAACGTAATATACTCTGTTCACGGAAAGGGACGTTGTTCCTTAATTAAATGAAAATAAAAATTGAGGAAGTTTAATATTTCTTGTTGGTCTACTGGTACACTATAAACGAGCACAAACTCTAGTATCTATAATTTTTACGAAGACATTAGTTGTTTTTTCTTATTTACTCCTTTTTCATGTCATGCTTCATAATAAAAAAAAGAAAATAAACAGGTTTGAATGTGAGAATAAGTGAAATGATTCTGATAATTGTGACGCAGTGCTATGGAATTGTATTTTACGACTGTTACTACTACTGTTAACGTCCATTATATCATTTAATTAAATAAATATTTGACCACGTGCGATCTTTTATGGACGAATAATATTTATATTTTCTGTGAACAGCTTTGACTTGGATTTAAGTCGTCAGGTGATTTTACAACTGTTGGTCATTTCTCGGTACTTATTACGGCACACACAAATTCAGAAATATGTTGCGCTTTCCCAGTAGGTCATTTTCTATCCCTGGAACTACATTTTGCTGAAATAACAAATTTTAAATTAGGAAAGCGAGATGCAATGTTTTTTATGTATAATTTTATTTTTAATTTTTATGGTTGGTAATTCGGTGTGAATATCGCAAAACCCGTATTACCTTCTTGTAAGGAGTATTGCAATTGGCAAAGACTATTCGTTTGACTGTGGATGGTGAAAAGAACTGTCAATGAACGTTGATATTTGATACCGACATTCTGTTGTTTGAGGAGAAAATAAATATTATTTGTGTGTGTGATCGCTTCTTTTATTATTTCTTTTATTATTTACCTGAAAACCTTTTGGTTTTCACCTGTTTCCCTTTATTTCCTATCAAGCCTATCATTGATAATTGCTTGTGTTACCTACGAATTTCTATTGTGTCTGCATGCACGTAGTGAAGGAATGAATAGCGGGGATGGAATATTAATAGTTCTGTCTTAATAAACACGACTACTTCATAAATGTATGTGCAAGGAAGAGGGAGAATAATTAATTCTCTAAATAAAGGTTCACATGAATTTCGGGGGTGAGATTTACATATAATCCGATCTATTCTCTTTTGGATTCCAAAAGTTTCAATGCTCTGAACGGATTGATCCCAGAAGATAATGCCATACCGTAAATGAGAATAAACATTTGAAAAATACACGCAGCAAGAAACGTATTGGCTTATAATGTTGACTAAAATTCGGAATGCATAGCACAATTTGCTTAGGTTGGATTTCAGATTATAAATGTGGCAATTCCATTTGAGGTTGTCCTGAGTATGAAGCCCTAAAAAGTTTGTTATCTTGACAGTTTTTATGTGGGTTCCGTTTATCGAAAGGGATGTAGGAGGAAGAGATTTCGTTGCACTATTACCAAATGACATGGATACTGTTTTATCAGTATTAACGATGAGACGATTTGAATTAAATCAAGACGAGAGGTTAGATAGAGCTTTTTGCGTATTGACATGTTTACATAGTAAATTAGTGTCACCAGAAAAGAGCACCATTTTGCAATCGGGCGTGTTGGATGACATATCGTTTACGTACAATAAAACGAGGATAGGACCTAAAATTGGACCTGGAGGAACTCTGCAAATAATTGGCTTTGTTTCTAAAAGATAGTGTTGAAATACTTTATTTTGAACATGGGGAAATTTCAACTTGCCGGTGCCTATGTTTCAAGTAGGAAGTTAGCCATTGATGTGCCAATTCGCGTATACCTCATGAATTCAGTTTTAAGAGAAGAATTTCGCGATCGATTACATAAAATGATTTCGATAAATCAAGAAAAATACTTTGTGGATTATCTCCGCAGTCAAGAGAATTGGTTACATCATTTACAAAAGAAAATATGGCGCTGTTAGTTGAAAGGGATTTCCTGAAACCGTGCTGATCGTTTGAGAGAATATTATTATGCGATAAGAAGTCTAAAAGTCACTTAGAAGAGTTTTTCCAGAATATTTTGAGAAAGTAGGCTATAGGGATGTGGGTCGATAGTTCCCAAAATCACGTTTATTTCCTTTCTTGTGTAATGGTATGTCAGGAAACACACCTTCTAACAAGGAGAAAATATGAGTGACTGTATTTAATATAACACGAGAGGAAGATTTTACTATAAATTCAGGTATATCATCTTCCCCTGTTTAAAATTTACTTTTTAATGAACTGATGACACTCATAACTTCACTTGCGTTAGTTGTGGAATGTACATGTGTGGATGTATTTGCTGGAAATTGATTTTGAGTTAAATATAGTAGTACTTTAGTTAAGTATAATAATTAAGAAAGTATAAAAATACGTTCCCCCGTTATAATGTGCTTTGCCTATATACGCCGTAAAAGTCTCCCTTCATAGCTCTTCGTCATTAAAACATAACCGTCATTATTTAAATTTCACTGAAAACTAAGAACAACACAAAAACAAGGCTGAAGGCCTTAATTATCAATAATTAACACTAACATAACCTTGATACATTTTACATGTTAGGCCGAAGGCCTACCTATTCTCTAAAATGAAAGCAAAACAAATTGACAATGAACCTGGTTAACAGTGGATCCCGTGGATCTAAAACCGAAGCTATACATTACTTTACTCTAATGACAACCATTAACAATAACGTCTCATGGATTGCTATTGGCCTATAAATTACATTACGACGCTGTCGTCGCTAAGCGAGTTGTAAATACACTTCTTGTCATTATAGTAACAATTGGGGTATTTTACCATGGTCGAGGGTGAGTCTTCTAGATTATTACCCCTTCCCTCATCTTTCTTGCACATCGTAAATGCATGTGTTGTTTCTTTACTACCTTGGTTGACTGACAATAAATCACCTGGTCACTGATCCACGGAGTCGGAAGCTCACAGTTCTGTTTCGACCCTCGCGCGGCACCAGATCTGTCATTTAACCCAAGAAAATCACGTTGCATCCATGAGTAGATCTCAAAATTCAGCTCATTAAATATTTGTCATCGTACCTTACAAGTCGAGTAGTGGTTGTCCCACTTCAATATTAGTCGAGGAACACCCATATTCTTGTAATACCCATGCAGTGATGCCATAAATGTAAATTTACGCACTAAATACCGCACTAGACATCTATTCTCTGTTCGATTTCTTACTCACACCGAATTATCATAATGTGTCAATTGAAGTAACTTTACGTCACGAGTATTTGGCAACATCAGAAAAAAGCTTCAGCAAATCAGTCACTGAACGATTCTTTTAAATTGCTCAAACATTGCTCGTCAATTGTCAAAGAGTAATTCTTCAAGTCGTACCGCCACATTCCCTCAAAAACCTCCCCTCTCCCACTTCTTCGTTCTGGCTACGCTTCTCATCTACGCCATTCCTCGGTAGATCCAAACATGATCAACTTGTACATTTGATTCGACCCTCCCGATTGGATATGCTCGTATTGTAACTCATCATCTCAGCCAATCGGGCGGATATAAGCTTTCGTGAATCTTTAGTTTGCCCCTCTCACACACATAAGCAGTGTGTTTCACTTTGTTCTAAAAGAAACCATTGTGTCCGGCGTCGTCACCGCTTCCCCAGCCCTATTGGGCACAGGGCTCTCTGACTAGAGTTCTGCTAACACCGTGACTGACAGATCATAAAATTATTATTATATTCTTTCTCTTCGAAAGTGAGTCACCTGCTAAGTCCCTCGCAACTGCACTACTCGACCTTCCTTGGCAACCCCTATTACTCGAAACAAAACCGTATGTCGATTTCTAAAGGACCATAAATAGGCCTATGTTTTATTTAGATAAGTTTATCTTTGAAAAACTTCAGGATTGCAGCCCTTCTACAATAAAAGTGTTGTCCCCCTTCACACCCAATGACGAAGTGTTTTACAAGTTCTCTTTTCTTCTAACATTTACTAAATTATAAACAAAACACTAGAGTGGAACTTCACACTGAAGTAACAGGTCATGAACCACGAACGCTAGCAATCAGCATAAGAATTAAAGACTAAGTTACAGAACGTAACTGAGTTTGTGTGGAAGGGATGAGTGTATCCTCAAATTCACGCTCACTTAATCATTCAAGTCTAATTATGTGATTATTCATTGATACAATATGTTCATACGCAAGATAATAGTTTCTATTCTGAATACAAGCGAATTTTTTTAAATTTTCGTTTCGATCTGGACTGAAAAATGAAACTGCGCTCGTATGTTTGGTTTTGATTCTGACTGAAACAAAAGAATGGCCTCCATTCAGTTTCAATTCTGATGGAAACGGAATTGCGCTTCTTCTCTAATGTTGGCACTTCACTTGGAGTTGCGGTATTTGTATATCGTGTTCGCTGCATTTAGCAATATATTTGACGTATTTACAAATATCACAAACATGCCATCCTCATATGGACGGAACGAGGAAATAACTCAATAATGCAAATATGTTTGCTTACACCAAAGAAGAATGAGATGTATTTGATATAATTCAAGAAATCTTTAAACTGTTTCGTTATTCCAGTCGATAGAAATGTTCCAGTCCGTACAAAATAAATTATATAATAAAGAAAGTGAAAATATAGGTTAAATAACCAGAATATCAGAAAGTCTCGTTCGCACGCGCTCTACTGAGCGAAACAGTTAACCCAGTGTAGACGGTTCACGCAAATATTTGCCTTCTTTGAGCCATTTGATGTGCAAATAAAAACCGACAAGAAAACGGATACGGGTGTTCGCATATTTGCTTATTTACCACAATAGAGTAAACACAGACGAATAGCTCCCCTACACTTGACCGATTCTGGATTCTTTGAAACCTGACCATCTGATTTCTTAGTTCAAATATTCGGGATAAATCTGTAATATTTTCTGTTGTAATAATTATCATTCTCTGGCGAACTATTTCCTTGGAACTATTCTGGATGAACCACTGAATCATGGGGACAGATTTTCGTACGAGAGGCGTGATTTGAAATTACTCGTTTTATTGTAAAAATGAAATCCCTTTGCCGGGTGAAACTCATGTTTATTCGTCTGCTCTTTTTATTAAAAAACGTTTTGTGGTCACCAATCCCAGCCTGCTGTGCAGTGACTTCGCTATGTCTCTTGCGAATTAAAATGTGACGAGTGAAAACTCTTATGATGTATTACTTTGAGTATGTATTAAGAAGTTTCATTTCAATAAAGGAGGTAATGAATCTGATTTTTTTCAGCTGGGACTCCGCGAGTTGGATCTTTCTCTTCTGTCTCAGTTGTGGTCCCTAAACGAGTCGATAAATGATTTTCGCCAGCTCCTTCAAGATCAGGAAGACAGCGCCCTGTCTCCGCCGTCGCCTTCGTCTGCCGATGAAGCGGAAGAATTTTACTCTCCTCTCCCTGTGCGATATCACGGTGTTATGCCATCCAGCTCGCTATCTGTGGTTCCTGAGAAGTATCATTTGTCCAGCAGTTCATCGCAGTCAAGTATCGAGTATGGCAATGTATGACGATTGCCTTCAGATGGCCCATACATAATTATAATTTGAAGTAGAGTTGTCCAGTTAGTTGCACCTCTCTGCGTTCTTACTAGTTACGTATTTATTTCATTAGATTTTTTTGCTTTCTTTTCAGTAAGATCACATATCGACTCTCGAGGTAATGTAGTTTTAAAATTCACTAACTTTCGGTGTATTGTGGAAGAGTTTTGTTTTTAAATACGTAACCTGATTTTTAAAATTTGTGTTATCGCCCAGAAGTTTATGTTTCACCTTATTTTTCATTGTTACGCCATGAAAAAACTTCTACCTTTTTGCATTCCATTGTTGAGTGAGTTGTGAAACATTTTATTGGATTGAATCCTTAGTCTACAAATCATCATTGTATTAAAATGTTTTGATGACAAAATATATGATTTTCATAATTGAGATTGAATCCATCTATGAATTGACCTCACGCGACATTGATCTATTTACTTGGTGTTAGAATATAAGTAATGAGAATCATAAGTATATGTAGTGACTATATTTGGTTTCGATCAATGCTAATTTAATTAAGTATATTTGCTCCTAAGTTTGAGTATCTACCGTAGTTATTGCTTGAAGTGATCTAAATACCAAGCTTCTAAAAACTACTGCTCATAATCTAAATTGTTTTTTTAAATTGACTTTACGTTTTCAGGTGTATCTCGCTTGTACCTATTCATCTTCAGTATAAGACAAATCATAAGTCTTCATAATATCGTCGTCCTATTTATTATTATAAAACACTTTGCTGCTCTGCAACCACCAGTAATAATTTTAAATAAATAAAGAGGATGAAAAATGCAAGGAATAAATATGAGCTGAGCTGAACTGAATTTAAAATGAACAAAACATTTGTTGTATATGGAGGAGGGAAAACAAGATATATCCAAATGCAGTATGGCTAAGGTAATATAACAGCTTTATTCCACAGTTTACAGTCTCCAAAACTCGTAATCCAATTAACGAAGCCAGTTCACCGAGTAGCCAGGAGATGTCCAAATGTCGTGTACAAATAATCCAATATCCCAGTAGAGTAGTCCGGTGAAGAAGCGTAGTCGCAGTAGTGGTTTCCAAAGTCTCCAGTTAGTCGTTGTAGGCGCGTGTAGCTGTAGAACTCTTCTCCCCGACTGCAGTACTTTCCCCTTCTTATATGCGGCCGATGTAGGCGGCGACGTGGAGGGGAAGTGCAACCAGGCGTGCTTCCGCTGTTTCTGGCTGCAAGCTTTCCCCTCGTGGTCTCCACAATGCGCAGGCACTGAAGGCAAGCGGATGCCCGCGCGATTTGAGTTGGCGATGTCGCCTTACGAACACCGCAACATTCGACGTGATTATCCATGAAAACGTAAATTTACTGAAAACTATCAAATGAGTTGTGTTATAATTTGTGTACTTAATGCAGTGGCGTAACTAGTGTCACGGCCCCCTCCTGACAGTTCTGATACCCTCCCCAGAATGTTGTGTCCAGAACAGACCGATGATCCATATAATTTAACGTACTCCTAATATGATGAAAAATTATTTTAAATTGTATAGCTTGCAAATGTTATTTGTTTTGTGACATGTCGACCCTGTCCCAAACAATAAGAATACAGGGGTCATACACTTTTACTCTGATATATTGATGATTATTTTTGCCAGGTAATCCAAACGATGCCTCGTTGCCATCTTGCGATTGGGACGGTGAGGTTGGCTCAATCCACTATCCTCTCTGCCATAGTACTTCACGTTTACACGTAGTGCTACAGAACTCTTCAAATATTATGTACATTTTTGTAGCAATTGGAGGTGGTGTCTGGTAGAGTTTGACTGTCGCGGGAAATGCGTTTCTTCACAGGTTCGGATGAAAGGATAATGAAGTTATACGTGCGAATGTCATAATCGAGAAACTTTATATCATGAGCTGGATGACATTGTTATATATGGCAGAGAGCGAGCAGAATTTAAGAGAACGAAGAGGACAGGGTTGTATATGTGTAGAGACAACGAATATAGTAGAGAAAAGAAAAAGGTGGGGTGGAAAGATGGCAAAGTGGATAAACTGAAGAAAACTTAATGAGAAACAATTAAGACAGATGCAACAGAACCTGGATAGTTCATCAAGGTACCAGTATTCTAAAGAATGAGTTGAATGAGAAAAAAAATATACCGTATATTTTCGCTGATAAGACGACCTTCAGATAAGACGAGGTATAAATTTTCTTCAAAGCTTTATAGTTTAAGCTAATATCTGTCCTCGAAGACGACCCCCAAAAATATCATCTGCCTATGAATTTAGTTTAGATCAGCAATCATCATCTGGACAATAATACTCTAAAGCGTATACGGAATTATGTCATATTCATAATTTTTAGAAAGAACAAATTTTAATTTCTTGCATCTAGCAGCACCTTGATCTTGCAATCACCTTGACTATCAGTAGCTCAATAAACATACATTGTTACAAAGTTGTTGCAATTGCTACACAGTCGCAAGATTTTAAATACATTGATGAGTGATTTGTATTATTTTATAATACTTTTAATTTATATGAATTTGAATCTAACTTTTTTGTATCTGTCCTGTAAGACGACCCCGGATTTTAGGGACATTTTTGTGATTCAACTATAGTCTTGTCTGCGGAAATGTACGGTAATTAAGAACTGGTACAAACGTTCTATTGTTAAATACATAAGTTGAATTTTTTTAGTTATTTGCTTCTCAAGATTTCTGGTGTCAAGAATACTTAGATTGCAACTGGCAAACAAGTCAGTACACAGGTAAAGTGACAGAAAATGAAGATTCCTCTCGGCGGAATCATATGAATGGTTGGCAGTGCGTAATTTTTTAACTGAGCCATTTACTCATTCTAAAACTATTTTGCCTCCCTTTTGAGGAGGGGAGGTTAAGGTTAAGGGAGTAACTTAGAAATTTTTAATAGGAACCCCATTTTTTATTGCAGATCCAGATTTTGTCTGAAACATATTTCTAATAGATGGCCCTGCAGCTATGAAAATGAAATTTTCAGCAAATATCGAAAAATACATATCTGAAAAGGAGAATACATCATCAATATTTAAAAAATACTTCAAATCATACGAAACAGGAGACCTTCCCCGTGTTCTGGGGGTGGATGTGGTAATTTTAAAATTCTAACTGATTCACATTTAAAATAAAAATCAAACAAAAAACTATTTTGAAAAGTTTTCCGATACTTTTTTGAGGTGGAAAAGCTGAAATTTGTAAACAATACCGCAATAGAGCAAACACAGGAACAAAAAATTAAGATATTCTCCAAAACACCTAGAATACGTGCTGGAATACAAATTATGTGCGTTCTATCTGGCAAACTATTCGCCCGACACAAAACTCATACGGGGTTAAATTATAGGAAATTGTGTCTTGCTTCTTGTAACATAATTTTCCTTTGAATCGTGCGCATTTCGTGAAATACGACAAAACTAAAACAGACAATACTTATGTATAGTTTTCGACAGTTTTTCATATTTCCTGACGTTTTTGGAAGTGGGAATGTTAAAAATCGTTACCAGCATCTTGAAAAACATAAAGGAGCAAAGTTTCAAAACGTCTTCACAGCTTTTGGACAAAAATTCCCAAAATTCTGGAGTATAAATTCAACATCCCCTTGCGGGATAGTTATTCACCTGAGAATAAATAAACGGATGTACGTTGTAGGACATTTTGTTTATTTTTATGATGTTACGTTTTCTTGAGATGTCCCAAATTTGAAAAATCTATTTTTTCAAAAAAATAAACAATTTAGATCCGAAAGTTAAATGGTTGGACTAAATTTATCATAAATTTGACGAGATTTTACGTATTTTATTTACCAAATTCTGAGTTGCTATATGCGTGAACGAGTTAATTACAATTTTTAATCATTACGTTGACAATGCCTCTGCGAGACGTTGTTACTATTAATTACTTTAAAATATATTTTGGAAAAAGATATGGTTTGACAGAAGGCATCGATCACTGTGTGTTATGCAAATAAATATTGAAAAAAGAAAACGTAAATAATGATATTGTTAAAATAATATTACTTATTTCAAAAGTACTTTTTGAAATAATTTGTCACTCTTCAAAACCTTTCAACACGTTTCGGACTGAGTAAAACGGATATTTTTATTACAGAAGTCTGTATTCAAAATAATATTACAAATAAATTTAAAATCTCATCCAATTATTTACATTGTTGCAATTTAATCATATAAGAATTCACTGTTGTAAAACTTTGAGAAAACTAACGAAAGTTAACTGTGACTCTAGAATGAAAAACATTTATAATCAAATTTAGTTGATTTGAAGGTATAAAAATAAAAGCCACTGCGATATTTTTTTCATTTCATTACTTTGGTCCAATCAAACAAATCATTTTAGAGAAAAAGGTTCCATGTAAAACTTTAAATACACTTCCTTCTCCAATATTTTCATTTACAATTTTTCCTCATGGGAAGACTTTCTAATGTCAATAGGTTAGAACATTTACGTTCATCTACATGAAATTATATATAATGGTTTTAAATTAATTACAATATTATTTTGATGAACACCATTGCTCTCCGACATAAATGTTCTTTACTTGCGAGAAAATATTTTTTCTACTTCTTTCTGGGAACTAAATCGCCGGTTGAAATGAAGTGAACTCCGTAGAGCCGCGACTACTCAGCAGTCTCACCTCTGCTGACAGCTCGGTGCGGTAGCAACGGTTGTGTGCGGACAGGTGAAAAGTTTCAAGGCTGCGTTGCTGATCCGACATACCGCCCGTTGGCAACGCTGTGTGTAGACAGAGCCTTAGCGCTTAATTAACGCTTTTTTTAAAGAGCCCGTATAGAAGGACCCTAAAGGTAAGACTTTTATTTACTTGTTAATTATTGGATAGCAGTGACCTATAACCTATGGTTCGGACAAATTCAGAAGTCAGGTGTTTTTCATGACTCAAAATGGTCAAATGTTGCGGCCCACTTGCTGTAAAAAACGTACGTAGCCCAAAAGAAAAAAAAGGTTGAGAATGGCTGCTGTAGGCGGGATTTAAAAAACAATATTTTAACAACTAATAGTCGACCAAGAACAAAAATATTTTAGAGATCGAATCACGCTAGCAACTTGGACATAAAAATGTGTTCTGATCCGTATTTACAATCGGAGTAGAGTTAATGCTTTGATTTTATAATATAATACATAATACATGAAATTACTCTATTATAACTATAGCACGAACACAAAAATTGAATGAATGAATAAATAAATAAAATAAAAGAGACGCAATTTCAACGTAAATAATGAAAGAATGCCTTGACTAACGAATTAAATAAAGTGTGCGAATTTAATGAAGTGTGTGAAATTTCTGCAAAAAGCATGGGAACACACCCGCGCGCTCAGCAGGGACGGCGCTTCGAAGTCACTTGCCAACCCAATCGGTGGCGGCAACAATGTCATCGAGGTGGGGAGTGGCTTCTCGCCTGCGACTCAACAATTGAGGTCATTCTTATACTAAACATACACTCGCAAACAAAATATCGAAAAGCGAAGAAAGAATTCAAAAATGTATTTCCCTTTGTTTTTTTTACCACCCAGGCGCCCCACGGGATTTGGCGCCTGGAGCGACCGCTCCGTTCGCCGTGCGGTACGGCCGACCCTGCGTGAATTATGACGTTGTCGTACGATGTGAAAACGAAGGTGCGGGTCTTAGATCGCCTGCACTGCCAATGTCGTGTCTTAATAAATTTGAAATAGTTATATTAATTTGCTAATTGTTAGAATTTTTTGGTGCGGGCTCCTAGGCGCGGGCCTATGTAGCATGTGCTTAAACCCACTTCTGAGCTTAATTTTTTTCTAATGCAGTATTAATGCTCAATTTTCAACTAACGGTATCAAGAATTACTTAGCGAAGTATTTTGTCATCCCTCATTAATCTCTTCCCAGGCAGTGGTGCTATTTCATTAAGAACATTCACAGTAAGAATTCCAATATGAAATAAATATATGTAAAACATGAAGAGAAAGGTGGTACATTACAACAGGTGGCTATCTTGTTTATTTCTGATTTACTCTCATTTCCCTGGCAATCCGAGCACTGACCTCATGGACCATTTGGAATGATGACTTCCTATTTTTAATTCCATCCACATCCTATTTTTGAATACGAATTTAAAAGTTATTTGGTACAAATTTACGAACTCGAGAATTATAGGAACATGAATGAAGTGCTAATTATTTTTACATTTGAAATATCAATTTCAAAAACACCAAATCCCTCAGTACGTTGAAGATGATCACACACGAAATCGCGTGGGTTACCTCAGGAAAAATCCACTTGCACAATATAAGTCCGACTTGCAAGAGACGACTGGAAGTGTTCTGGAAATCGCCGCCGGTGACACACTACACCACGGTGTAGCTGCAGCTAACCTCACCAAAAGGATGGGTTGAGTAAAATGGGGGAGAGAAATTCTTTTCTTACTTTCCGTGGACTTAGTTTTGTCATTTGTGCTTAACCGCTTCGTTACTTCAAAGAAATTTACTTCCTTCAACATGAGAGCTCTCTTCATGATCTATCAACACTCTTAGTCTCATTCGAAAATTTTTAGTAGAACAAAATTACGGAAAATTGTAGACGTATGTCTAACCATAAATGCTCACCTTTTTATGAAAAAAAGTCCATTAAATATTACAAACACTTTCTCAATTTCCGCATAAACTCAAATTATCCAGCGCCAGGAAACTAATTCGAAATCGAAAGGTCATCTGAAGGTTAACAATTAGTTGCTCAACGTGAGCGTAGTGTTTTTCCTTAAAATAGCTTTTATTCATTTATATGTTGTATGAGTTATCTGACGGATATGCTGAGGTACGTATTTGTGTTTAATGTTCATTGCAAAAACAAAGCGGAATACTGTGGGTATATTATTATTTATTTATGTAATTTTTTAGTCTCTTTACGATGCAAAATTTTAATTCATGTTTCAACGGTTTCGTGAAATAGTAATTATATCAGTTTATTTTCTCTCTTTTATACGTATCATTATGTTAATAGTTGCCGTACTCATTGTATCTTTTGCATACAGGTGGTCTATTGTTTACTCCTTGAATGCAGTTGCCCTTGTATGGAAACCACTATATAATTTATAATCTTCGTTTTCCACTTTTCAAGGTCGTAAAACAAATTTCAAAATTATCTCAGTACCACAAAAAGAAAATTAAAGCGAATAATATGAAACATGTCTAGGAAAATGATAAATTCATAGGTATCTCACGTATTCAAAAATCCAGTTTGACAATGTACATAATCATCATTGCAATGTGAATAAAATACAAATACATACCTGAACTAATCAATCACAAACACTCATACGACACATTAATGAATAAAATCTACTTTAACGAATAAAACTTCACTATGATGACATTTGGCAACTTTATCATTGTTAGTCATCAGATGTCGTTTCAAATATGTGCTCAAAGATCCATTTTTGTCATTTCACTTGCACATAGACACAAAACAATTAAACGAATGCGGTGTTTATTATAAACTGTTAATAAAATTAAAGCACACAATACTTCAACAGGTTTTATGAAAGTATTGTGGAAACCTTAAATAACAAGCTCTGCTCACGATAAATCCCTATACGATTTCCCAAATACATGCAATCGAGGTGTCTTTGGCTAAGCAACATGACACAACCAGTAGGTAATGATTGTTTGGCGTAATAGTATTCCCCGAAAAATATACTTTAAAATTAAAATTATCGATTTTTTAAATGTCGTTCATTGCAATTCTGTAGCTACGAGCATACCAAATTTCACGTTTATACGACTCGTAGAAATATCATGTAATTCTGATATATAAATGAGTGAGTTACACGGAGGGTTTTATATTGTAGGTTGGTGATATTTGCACAAGTTGTGGAAATAGAGAGCCCACCTATTGGCGGATTTATTTAAACAACTTATGGAAATAGTGTATCCACCGTGAGCTTACTCTTTTCACAAGTTGTGCCAACAGTTGGCGCAACGTGGCGCGACCTGGACACGATTATTTGTACTGATTGGGTCAATAGCGATGCATACTGCGGCAGCTAGTGAGCCAGCCAGTGGTCGCTCTAGATCAGGGTGCGAAAAGAGGATAGCGGTAAAAGGTCTGAGGTTTGAAGCTTGTAGTAGTGCGCGTGAAATTTCAACCAGACAGCGCCACCAGCTATTATTTACTGTAGCACTCAATAGATGGCTGCAAAATCGTGTTCACCCATCTCCTATTGGCTGCTAGTGTTTGCATTTGTTTGATACATTCTGCGTGCGCTGCTGTACTTAGCACTGTACTGTGGACGACATTCGCATATACGAAGTAAAGAGAAGCGTAATGTCGCGGGTGTTTTGTTGTGTTCCGGGGTGCTTCAACACAGTAGGCGGCAACCCGGAGATTACTTTCATGAGCTTCCCTGCCCCACTAGAAAGGTAAGCAATTCTTGTTGCCTTAGCGCCACTGCCCGCGTGGGCAGACGTACTTAGCTCAGTCGCTTTGCTGCGATTATTGTTGCTTATTTATTTATAAATATTTTTGTTACATTCTCTTGTAGAAGACAACTCTGGTTAAATTGTCTGGGCCTGACGGGTGTGCGGGTCGCACGAAGTGCGAGAGTGTGCTCCGCACGTTTTACCCGGGACGACTTCCATGGTATGTTAAATGAAAACGATTGTTACATGAAGTATTGTATACAAATTTATTATCTATAATATCTAAGTAATGTATTGATGAATGTAGTCTGTGTATGAAATGATGAACATAAATATAACATAATAGTTTTTTATTGAACCACATAGTTCATAACAATGATGTATGGCGAGTCATAGTACTAACAACAATGACAATAATAGTTGTATATAAGAATAACAACAATACAATGATTTTGATACATTTCACAATATTCATTTAACTTAGGTTACGTAGATATTAATATAAAATACTATTATTTTGTACTATTACGGAATATTTATATTTATTTAGGCTAGGGTTATTAGATATCTATTGTAGGAATTCCATTATTTTACTTTTATTATATTAATTTATATCTAGGTCTATATTTATGCTAAAACTGTATAAACTGTATTTTTGTGATCAATGAATTATAACAATCATTGTTGAATTAAGTTACAGTATTTGAACTGATTTTTACAATAAGTATGTTGACTGATAATATTGTATTCTTGTTGTGTTTTCCAAATGTTGTGGTGATGACCTGAAAAGTGATCTCATTGATTTTTGCCAGTCAATACTTGGGTAAATAAATATAACAAACTTAATAATACACCTGGATAGTATCGAAGTTTGAGGAAGTGTAAGGTTACGTA
>NNCF01126594.1:668653-687238 GCA_002313205.1 Laupala kohalensis | reverse complement strand
AAAAAAGGTTAGAATTTGCAGCGAACTTTGAAAGGAATCGCGGAAACTTGCACGCAGATATTCTAAATAGGTTGCAGTTTGGAGAGCTTAATGCCGCGACAGAATCTTTACGAAACACTCTACAGAAAGCGGGTTCACACATGCGAGTATACACACAGAAAAAACACAACACTCGAGAAGCGGTATGGTTCAACATAGATTGTAGACAGGCGAAAAAAGATGCTGAAAATGCATTAAAATTCTACATTTGGTGGGGAGGAGAAAGCTTACGACAAAAATACGTACACTTGAGAAAAAACTATAAAAGAATAATTAACACAGCTAAGCAACAATGGCAGAATTCGGAAGCGGAAAGAATTGAAAGCATTATTCACAGTAAAAATGTTGCAATATTTGGGATACTATAAATAAATTACGATGTAGATACAGTTGCATGAAAAGTATAGAGGCGAAAAGTTGGGAAATGCACTTCGCTCAACTTCTTTCCCGGAATCAGTGTATTCATGTTCGGTTAAATAAATTGATAGAAAAAGAAGGAAAACTGACAGCATTGCAAGCAGGATTCAGAAATAACTATAGTACAGTAGACAACATTTTTATAACTACCACAATGGCGGAAAAAGCAACTTCCGTGAAAAGAGGTAAGCTATTTTGTGCTTTTGTGGATTTTGAAAAAGCATTTAATACCGTTAATAGGGAAATACTTTGGTATACTCTAGAAAGTAAAGGAATCTCCACAAAATTCCTAAAAATGCTTCAAGGGATGTATAAATCAGACACGGCATGCGTGAGATTAGAATCAGATTGTGTAACAGATACATTCTCTGTGGAAAGAGGTGTAAAGCAAGGTTGCGTACTTTCCCCACTTCTCTTCATACTATTCATAGATGGACTTGTAGATAGATTAACCACGGTAAATGCAGATGCACCCAGGATCGGAGATGAAAATATTTCAATACCAGCACTCCTTTTTGCCGACGACTTGATTATTTTCTCAAAAACACAAGCAGGTTTACAAAGAAGTTTAGATGAATTAGAAATTTTCTGCGAAGAAACGAAACTAAAAGTTAACGTTAATAAGACAAAAACCATGACTTTTAAAAATGGGTGGGTCTACAGTAAGAATGAAACTTGGTCGTATAAACGAGAAACGCTAGAAAACGTTAAAGAATACATATATTTAGGAGTAACCATCTGCATGAACGTAACTTGGACGAGACATATGGAGAAAGCTCGACGAAAAGGCAAATACATTTTAAATACAATAACAAAATCAAAAATTACAATTCCTGAAATTGCACCAAGACTCATGGATAAAATGATTCAGTCTCTACTCATCCCGGGAATTGCGTACGGAGCGGAAATATGGGGCGCGGGGATTAACGATATTTTAAACTCGCTTCAAACGAAATATCTTAAAATGGTAACGGGCATTGCTCAATGCACAGCAATCAGTGGCATTTTATGGGAATTTGGGTTGCTTCCCATTGAACTAACTCTACAATTAAGAGCAATTAAATATTGGCTTTCGATAAGGGCAGGTACCAGGAACCCACTTGTAACTCAGTCTTACCATTGTAATACAGAAGGAAAATGGGACAGGCAAATTAAAAATTTAATTCATAAAGCAGGAATCACTTGTGTGAGTCAGAATAGTCCATCGTTAAACGACCTAAAAGATATTAAGAGAAAACTCCAAGACTTATACCGTCGTGAAATAGAAACTAACAGACTGGAAAAGAGGTCACTTATCGTGCAAACCTTAGTAGCTGGACAATGGGGCAGAAAACCATACATTGACTGTCTCAAATCAAAAGAACGATCGGGTTACGGATGGTTTCGCGTAGGAGGGTGGAAATTAAGAAAACGGAGGGGGGATCGAGACTCTATTTGCCCACTTTGCGGGGATCAAAATGAAGATTGGACTCACATTTTACTAACATGCCCGAAAACAGATTCAAAAACGAACTTTTATCCTAGTTAGTGCATTCCAAAATTATCACATTAACGTAGATTTAGCCATTGCGATAATGAGGGACAATAGAGTATATGTAGTGCAGTCCCTAAGCTACGTGAGGGACATGAGAGAAAGAGTAATATGCACTAAAACCACTGTTTCAAATGAACCGTGATTCTGCCGCTTCGTCTTTTTCTTTTGTTTCAGGCGGACACATGTTGAGAAGACCTTCCAAGGCATTACGTCAATTATGTTTTTTTTTCTTTTTAGTATTGTAAATAATTGAATTTTATTTTAATCTTTATTTCTATGCCAAACCTGGTATATTTTACATTATATTTTTTTCTTATTTAATGGGAGAATGCGCCATCCCGTTCGCCACCCGGGCCATTCTCATTCAACTTGTGAAACCCAAAGACCACACGGGATGGCGCAGTCGGTAGGCGCATGAGCGCGCTGAGCTCAAGGTTCCGGGTTCGAACCCCGGTCCCGTCTCCCATTTTCATTCGACGTAACATGTTTAATCTATTGCCAACTGTAAAGTTGAGCAAACGAAAATCTGAGCGAAAATCATCTGTCCGGACAGATAATTTTGCTTGACTGGTATCGCAAATTGTATTTATGTAACTGGTACGTCGAAGGTGGCCAAACGTCCAAGGAATATTTGCGTGAGAAAGTCAGTTTCGAAGATGCTATTGTATAAACCGTCGTAATTTTTTAAATTATACTTCTGTTTTACGTAATCAATTAGTTTTTATTACACTTATTCTTATTTATCATTAATCCAAGCTCAGAAAATTGTAACAATTATTGTACATCTTTTCGGTGACACAAAAATATGAAAAATATATCTTCTTAATTTTTTAAGCAAATATTTCGTTATTTTTTCTCTAATACAAACTTATCTCGAAAAATAAACATATCAGCATATTATTAGCATTTTAAAAAAAGCACGTGCTCCGTTATTGGCATCGTAGGTTTCACGTGGCTCTCAGCAAACACGATTCTCCGCCTTCGGAAGTGCTGTATCGCCGAATGTCTGGTATCCGTCGCGAGACGAAAAGTAATGAGATTTCTCACAATGGCGGGTGTGTACTATGCTCCGAGTTTTAGAAAATCTAAGAAACATAACTTGTGGGGGCCGCGCAGCCAGTTAAGAATGAAGCGCTAATGATGAAAATAGACAAGTCATATAAGCAAAAAAAATTTCCTATTTTAAAACAGACTGAAGTATGAAAATTTAAAAAAAATACTGGTACCGTATTGTACAAATAGTTCCATTGGTTTCATTTTTGAAGTTTACGTTTCACTTTCCATCAGTATGCGTGCGAAATTTAATCCGCAAAGTATACATGATTCTTTACGTATCATATCACTTTTCCCAAGTATCCGGTTTCACTGCTTAACGGTAATAGATCACTGATCAAAGATGAAAACATCTGACGAGAGTGGATCCAGCATAATATAAGCAATTAATTTATATTTTCTTGTAATTTGCAAGGTCGCCCAAAAGGAAGGGGTACAACTATTGATTTTTTTGTGGGGCTTTACGGCTCGTCGACATCGAGGTCATTAGAGTCCTAAAATTCTGTACAGGTAGGGAAAATGCAGTTACGCTCTAGGGAGAGCCAACATGACTCTCCCCGCGTGTGGGACTCGCCGAATGACTCAACCATACCCACTAAAAACCCTCCTGAATTACAACTCAAATCCCAACATATCTCAAGACTTTACTAAAAACATTTTTAAAAAAGAAGAGAAAAGAGGAAAATGAAAGATACCCTAGCCCTAATAGCGTCGGGATCGAAAAGAACAAGAGGTGACCAAGGGAGGTCAGAAAAGAGAAAGGAAGGAGCATGGCACAAGTGGGAGTAATGCCAGACTCAGCTCGGGGCCCCGTGTTCGCCAAACACGTACTTACTAGATGTAAGTCCCCTGGGGGAAATGGCGTTCAAGGATGAAAAAGTTTACAAAGAATAAGTGATATCAAAATGACCCAAAAAAATCTATGTTTATTCCTAAATTTAAACTGAGCACCTGCAACACGTAAACTTAATTTCCGAACTAACGACACAACCCCAAAAGGCTACACAAGAGCACACTACATGAGTCAATACAAGTTCTATCAAAACGTATCAAACCATAGAGGAAATCATAATAATCAGAATCTACTTTCAGAAAATTCTCCTACACAATAATACAGAATAGTAAGTGAACGAAATTTTTCTAATTTTTTGCTATATCGAACTTATTATTTAGATGGCCACATAACCTTCATTTGCCATTTTTTAGTCTTTTGTTGCACATCAACTTCTTTAAAATCTTTGAATAGTTTTTTTCTTCTTTATCTGAGGGCCAAATTCTTGCATATCCTTTTCTTTATCACTAACCGTGACAAAACAAAATGACTTTGCCAAATGTACGTCGAGTTAAAGTGGACAAACTTTCTTTCACAAGTCGACACTGATCACTAGTGAGTATTTTATTGATTAATGTTGGTCGTGATATAATAGTGGTGCTAATGAACATGCATTGGTGTTTTAATCCTTTTTTAAGACATTTAACAAAAACTATAACAATAAGGCTTTTACAAAATTACTTTTTGAACTCGAAATGTAGAATTAAATTGAAACCAATCAACCATGTTCGTGTTCCTTGAGGTTAGTAACAGGATCATGACACGACATCGAAGATTATAGTAGAAGCAATTTTATGTATCGAAACATTGAGAAAATATGCATTGTATTTTTCACATGTTTTTCGTGTGTACCATCATCGAATCGTCAAAGAATCGTTACCATGCTCTCGATTCTGCTCTCGAATTCTGAAGTATCGAACAGCGGCGTCGCTCATGGTCCCCACCTGGCGCAGTGGTTGTTAGGCAGCTAATGGCGTTTGCTGCATTTGCACAGTGCGAAGTCATGTGGTTGGGAGAGGGGGTAGCTGAGGTATCGGAAACCCGTCAGTCTGCCGAGAGGTCAGCTGTGATTCATCCCGCGCCGTTCGCTTCCTGAGCCGCTGCTACCTCGCAATTTATGCCGCGTCCGCTCCGCCAACTCATGCACTCTCCGCATCCCAAGAATCTCAATCAGGAATCGAGAAGTTCTTGGGATCGTTCTCACATCAGGAGTAGGATGCGGTTAATAGCACACGAAGATTCAAAAAGACAATTATAAAGTTCCATTTAATTATTCACACTAAAAAGTTTGAAGGTTCATCGATCTTTGCTGCTCGACAACGACAATACTCACTTCGTTTTATCCAAACTTTTTGCTGTCCGATACGGGGCAGCTGTCTGTTTCACACCAGCTGTCACTAGCATTTGCTGTTCAATACTTCGATTCCCGCACAATCGAGTTAAAAGAAAACACTTTAAGATTCTTCAAATAAATGCTCTCAATTAATAATAGTATATCACAAGTTGATTGAATGACTTGACCACTCATATAAAGCGTTGCAAGTTTCATGACTTCACAGGGCAGAGGAAAACGGTGTCATCGCTTCTGCTGCTCCGAAGGAACTGACTTCGAATTTAACTTGGACGAATTTTTTGGACATTTCTCTTCTGTTATTTATTTCCATTTCAGCCGAGAGCTCTTTCAGCAGAACGTCGACCATCTTCAGGGCAGAATACACAATTACACGCAGCACGTACTTTTTAAAAATGAGAAACGAACACACATCGGATTACGAAACTGATATAAATGAAAATAAGTATCGAAAATGCTAAGAAAACAGGTTTAAAATTTCAATATTTTATTTCTCAAAGAACTTGTAGTATCTAAGGTAATTATAGTTGACTTGACTAAAACCTTCCTTTCTTATCGCATAATCGCATTCTCTCCACGAGACTTACCGTTTAAGATGTGAATTGCCAGAAAACTTAAAAAATATGCACATCATTAAAACATATGGGTAATGAAAATTTAATGACCCTTAACGTACATTATATAATCAAATTAAATAAATAATTTACAGACGAACAGTATATATTTTATTTTACTTACTACCTTTTACAGACGAACAGAATAAATTTAATATTTTGGCAATACACGGTACATCATAAATCCTGTTAAGTTCAATAAATATGGAAACAACTGAAGATAACATAAAAACTACTTACGTATTGTTCCAGTAGCTATTGCCGAAGATGTTGATATTCAAGATTCGAACATTCCGAACACTGATCATATATACTTCAAACATTTTATAGCTATAAACTTTTTTAAATATTATATAACGAAACAACATGGGTCACATTAAAACACCACTCCTGATTTTTCGATGAAAAATACAACAACCGATTATCATATAGTAATACACACAACTTCAACCAACATGAAACTCCCGTGTACTCGGACATCGCTTCAAAGTTTCCACCAATCATGGGGCACTGACGTATTTTGCGTCACAGTATGAGTGACGTTTCCTTTTCATTATAATTGCTTGAAGATTCGTCACCTGATTTTTCACTGCACTTCATTCGTTGCCATCGCGTGCCGAATGGTAGTGTTTTTTTGTTTTTTTTTTGTGGGGCTTTAGGGCTCGTCAACAGCGAGGTCATTAGAGCCCTTAAAACTTGTACAGGTAGGGAAAATGCAGTTACGCACTAGGGAGAGCCAACATGACTCTCCCCGCGTGTGGGACTCGCCGAAAGACTCAGCCATACCCACTAAAAACCCTCCTGCATTACAACTCAAAACACAAATTCCAACATTACTAAAAACGACTTTACTAAAAACATTTAAAAAAACATGAAAGAGGAAAATGAAAGATACACTAGCCCTAATAGCGTCGGGATCGAAAAGAACAAGAGGTGACCAAGGGAGGTCAGAAAAGAGAAAGGAAGGAGCATGGTACAAGTAAGTGGAAGTAATGCCAGACTCAGCTCGGGGCCCCGTGTTCGCAAAACACGTACTTACTAGATGTAAGTCCCCTGGGGGGAATGGTAGTGGTGTCGTCACAAAAATTGCACATATTCAAATTAGTGTTTGAATCCAGAAGACCCTGAATCACATATTTTTTGGATTCTAGACTTTGTGTAATCTTATATTTTAACTATATACTACTTAATTTTTTAAAAATAATGAGCTTAAAACAAATTAATTTCGAATTATCGTCAGTTTTCAAAAAGTCTTCTTTTTGTGCTGATTGTCGCATTAAAGAGTTCGAAGATAAAAGACTTTACATATAGACAAATACATAATATTCTCCACAGATTTTGCTATTTGAAAAAAATAATGCGGAATACGGAACGTTATGGCCTCAGCAATTACTTTTGCGAATGTTGCTGGTTATTTATTTATTTTATTAATTCACTGATTTCAATAAAACTATATTTTCAAAAAAAGCATGTTTTACCTGTCACAGGTATGACATCTATATAATGGGTATATAAAAACTCTCTCGCACTCAAATGCAACGTTGTGTAAAAATTTCAACACAAAAGTTTTCATCTGAAATTTTACCTTCATCAAGTATTTACATAACATGCATATCCTCATGCTGCCCCACCCGTGGCTCAGGTGATAGTGTTGTCGCCCGTCATCAAGTCATCCCGGGTTCGATTCTCGATGAGGTTTTTCATATTAATGTCCCAATTCATATAGCTGTGTCTATTGAAAAGCAAACTTTCATTCCTCTATCCAGCTCCTCCTAGTATCAATAACTCTAAAGCCGGGTTTACATGAGCGAGTTTGACAGGCGAGTCCAGCATAATGAATAGAAAACGCGGTAGTCTCATCAGAACTACGTCACTGCGCAGGATGTCTCAAAGAGACAGTGTAATATTAAGAAGTGACCTGAATTTATTTATTATTTGCGAATACTTGTGTTTATTGTGAACATTCCTTGAAATAAACTATAACTTTGGAGACATATATTGAAAGTTGCTTTTCGAGCTCATTTTAAACAACTTGTTTTAGCAACTAGAACATAAGTAGAGAGGTAAGTGTTCTCACTTACAGGAAAGCAGGTGTGACGTATTCACGCATACTGTTCATATAATATTAGTGTATCAAGCGAGAACGTACGAAATATTTCAATAATTGACTTCGCAATATATGACACATTGATTTAAACATTTTTTCAGGTATTGTTAATCAAACCCTGCGTGGAACAAGGCTGAATGTGATGGAGTATCGTTGACTTTTGTAAGGTGATTTGAATTACTTATTGTTGAGATGAAGCTCAAGCAGTATTTAATGTCGTGCTATTATGATGTAAGTCCATAGAATTTGAGATGATAATATTAAACTACTGCTTTTTTTTCAGATTGGTGGTTATTGTAGACAGCATGCCTCGCTGCTGCAGTGTGATGCAAGTCCAACTATTGGAGTGAAAAAGAGTTTGTGACAGCTTTTGCTCTTGCAACAGACGAAGATTTGACATGTAAGAGGCCTCGGAAAATACCCACAGATTTTATTGGATTGAAGAATGAATCCTCTTGCGTGTTTAAAAACTTTTTTCTGAAGAGAGCATTTTTAGAGCTGACAAGGTGTAAAGGGAGGATTGAAAGTTCGAGAGGAAAATTCCATTTATTGAAAGGTAGTGCAGTTCCATGCATTAAAAATGTTCCCAAAAGATTAGCAGGATTGGTCAATATAGGCAAATAAGTAAATCAAATTCATATCATGTACCTGTAGCTTCTTGAAAGCGAGACAAAATGGAGATTTCAGTCAACGGTTTTGTTAGCCAGGGAGAATGCAAATATTGCATTGCGAACTCTTCTACAATGCGGTGAGCCATGACAAGAGGCAGTCGATTTAACTCCATTTATCTCCATTAAGAGGCATGAATTTTAAATTAATTATGTGTCAGAGGACTTACTACCAATTCTTACTTACATTCCTGGTTATGTAGTCAATCGAAAACTCAGACAGCAGAAATGTGAAATGTGAGTGACATGACTGCAGTGCAATGAGACAGTTGATGTGGAAATGTCATTTGAATTTATGTCGACAGAGGAAATTTGCTTTCAAAATGCTATTGAAGTGCATACGTGCTGTGTGGTACGTCCTGCAGATCATAGTGGATGATTTTAAGAAAGAATTCTTGGACAGTGTGAATTAGTTAGGCATTTTAAAAAAGATGTCTTCTAAAATGCTACTTGATTATTTAAATGACTGTGGGACTACTAACTGTAGATACTGAGGAAACATTTGTGCTCCCATACCACTGGTGATAAGCTTGTGATATAAAATCCTATTGAACAATTTTATAAAATACGAGAATACGAATTTTGACAACACTAATGCCGGGAGGAAGCAAGAAATTCGGTGTAAGTATCAATGACTGGACATTACTCATATGCAAATTGAACTCAAGATTATTAAAGATGATTGCTCTGTAATTGATTTATGGAATTCTGCTGTTGGTAAAAATTTGCTTGTGTGGAAATTGTTATGTAATAATACAGCTTGTTTTATTCGTTTTCTCTCGTTTGACATTGTGTGTTCATTATTTTCATTAAGTCAGTATTGAAGTTTGAAGAAAATTTTGATTTTATTTCATTGATCTCTCCTATTTTCAGTAGTCCTGTGTAAAGTTAGTACTTTTATAAATTCTTAGAACTTAGCAGTATGAAGTCATTTTATTTTAGTTCTTATCAGTACAATATTAAGTAACAATTGTATTTAATGTTATATTTGATATAGTTTTGACTCCATGCTCGAGGGTTCTCTTGTAAGTACTGTCGTACTGACAGTCAGTCTGGTCTGTTATGATAACCAAATCCTCTTCGAACTGTGGAATCTATTGTCCTTGAAATAATGCAGAAACTTTTCATTGTTTCAGCTTTTGTAGCATCATCTTCATCATTAAGCAACATCCGAGGTTATGATATTCGTCTTTCACATCCCATAATTAATTCCACACCACAAACATGCTGTAGATTAAATAACCTGCAATATCATGCAATCATCCTACTATGGAACAAAACATTTTAAATGCTGCCAACTCATCTTCTCAGTATCAGAATATGAAAAACATCTAAAATACAGACAAAGGGGAAAGCTAACACTCCACCAATTCTTCCCCCTCCCTCCCCATCTCTATTTAAAATTCGAAAGGTAGCTGAATGCATACGAATAAAAAGGACCAAAAAAATCACTTTAATACAACGGCAATCAAATAATTATGATAAATACTTTCACGATGTTTAATAAAAATTATACACTTTAATAACAACTAGCTCATACCGTACAGTCCTTGACTGAAGGGTGCGCGCATTTAAAATTTTAACCGTGCACATCATACATTGATCAAAATAGAAAATCACCCCGAGTTTTCCCCATAAGAAAGAACAATACGGAGTTGGGAATAGTAACAACGCATTGTTGTCGACGCCTGGGAGATATCCATGCTTCGGCTTGGGTGAAACTCCAATTATCGTCCGATGGTGGAACCCGAAAGCAAGAATGATGAGGTGATGTCCCAAATAAGAATTTTGATTTAAAACTTGGGAAAACAATAAAATAAAAACAAATGAACCTTATGTAATATCTCGAACAGCAAATAAAAGTTTTGTCCTACCATGGCAAGTGTTTTAATTTTTTTATTTCAATTTAATGGTTTGGAAAAAGTATGTCCTCTACTCGAATAAAAATAAATAGCATTCAAAATTCTAGTGTAACGTCCTGCTTCCGTGAGCAAAAATTCCCCAAGGTCTTCAACCCCTCTAAGCAGTCAACACTTCATTTTTCTTCTCACCGAATCACGTGGACACATGTAGAAGATTCACAAACATGTGTAAATCTCTTGAATGCGGCTAACCACACCAGCAGGTAACATATTATGTTATATTGAATGAAAATGGGACTTGAGAGGTCCGTGGGTCTTCGCCAGTTGAATGACAAAGGTAGACGAAGCCTGGAGGTGAACGGTATGGTAAAGTTGGTTGCGCGTCAGTGCCCTAAGCAGAAGGCCCGGGTTTGCATCCTATTCCCACCTCCCTTTTTCATTCAATATAACAAAATTAATGAGACAACTTTCAATCAGGTAAAAATGGCGACGAGCCGGGAACCGAACCCAAAACTCCTGTTTGTAAAAAGGTCATATTGTTAAAAAAGGTCAAATAGAACAACAAAATAGTTAGGTACAATTATAATTATGTGCAGTAAAAAATTAATTATAATCGTAAACAAGTAATTATCATCCGAAATATCACTAGTTGTAACAAACAAATATTTTGTAAAAAGAAAAAAAAAGGAATATTGGCAATTACATGGGAATCGAAGGCTGCGTCTGATGGTAACACACAAAATACCAAAACGTCGTTTGTCCTCTAATGCACACCTTTACCGATTACGCTCCACTGCAGGTTATTACATACCTAGAGGCTTTGAAAGTTTCTTTGCAAATAGGAAGCGGAAAGTATGAATAGGAGGTTCAATGAGCCAAACCCTTTCAGTCAAGGCAGGGGTGCGAGAGGGATCAGTAATATCAGCAACGCTGTTCCTGATTTTTATTTATGATTTACTTCAACCAAATATCAGAGGGAAAGCAAGTGCTTTTGCTGATGATTTGGCAATTTTTTATTCTCAGAAATAGTTTACTTACGTCAAATCATATTCCAGAAATTTTGACAAAAATTTTGAAAAACTGGTGTGTGTCAAATAAAGAGATATTGAATGTTAGTAAAGCAAAATTCGTAAATTTCAGTTGTAAACCATTTGAATTTCATTTACAACCAAAGTTTATCAATTTTTGATAGCAGAAATAGGAACTGTTGTAATTGACCAGACATTGTAAAACAAGGTAGTTTGAAATATCTTGGGTTGGATTTTTATCTTGAGGCTTCAGGGCTCGCCAAAGTCAAGGTCATTAGAGCCCTACCTTAGGTCAGAATTAGATGAAAAACTGAATGGGAATGAACATATTTTGGAAGAAAATAATAAATTAAAATAAACTAAGATTATACTTCTTAAGAAATTTTATCAAAGAAGTGCCAATACAGATCTAAGAATTTAGTTTCTTGTACTTTTATATAGGGCTTTACGGCTCGCCGACATCGAGGTAATTCGAGCCCTAAAATTTTCTACAGGAAGGGAAATAGTTACGCACTAGGGAGAGCCAACATGTCTCTCCCCGCGTGAGGGACTCGCCAAATGACTCAACCACACCCACTAAAAACCCTCCTGAATTACAATATATCCAAACATTAAAAAAAGGCAAAATATTCCTAAAACATTATAAATACCGAAACAAAGAAAAAATTAAATATAGAGAGAGATAAAATGCAAATTCAAAGCAAAGAGAAAAAAGAGATTTAAATCAAACCCTCTCGAAAATTTGTGTGAGGAGCTCCATTTCGTATATGGATTTGAGTAATGACATACGAAGAAAGATCAGATACCGTTTCAGAGGCCACATTCCTGAAGAACGTATAAAATCCGGTTCATTTTGCCCAAGCATAACGTTCAAACTGTTCGGTAGATTGAGTCACCGTCGGCTGGTACTTTATTTGAGACACTCCAGAAGAAAGTGTTCCATGGTAAGTGTTATGTTGCAAGTTTCACAAATGGGGGGAGGTTCACCGCGTAAGAGGACCATAAGATAGCAGTGACCAATACAAAGACGAGTAAGGATCACTTCTTCACAACTGTTGGCACGGGATGGTGCCATCCAAGTCTTAACGGAGTCCTTTACCCTCCTCAGCTTGAAGGCGCAAGTTTGAAATCCGGCTTGCCATGTCCCAAGAAGAGTCGATCTTATGACAACCTTTGAATCTGACGTAGGAAGAGATGAAAGGTCGACTGTCCTCTGTTCCCCGCTTTGCTGCCTCATCATAATACCCACGTGCCCAGGAACCCAACAAAGTTCTATTTCAAAATTCTGAAATACTAGATGGCTTACTAGCTTCTGAATTACTAGATTCTGAAATACTAGATGGCTTACAAGAAACTGAGGGGCAAAAGACGTTGAAATGTGTAACAATTTGGTAGCGGTCACTTCTATACAGATCGTCAAGAACTGTCCAGTCTAAGAGTGAGGAACTGCAGATGGCTAAATCCAGCACCTAAAAATTTGGGGAAGCTTTACAGAAGTGGGCGGAGTGACCCGTGTTAAGGAGCGCTATATCTCGGCTATCTAAGTTTTTAAAATATAATTTGGGCAGTTGTGTGAAGAACCCCACTGCATATTATGGGCATTAAAATCTACGACGATAAGAAATGGGGAAGGCAACTGGTCCATGAGACCGGAAAGATCTTTTTTCGCGAGTGACTGCCCAAGGGGGGATATTAATAATACAAACCGTAATTTCAGGAAAGAAGAGCCATGGTCTGGAGTTTATCTGCTCTTTCAGCGATGTTTTCATTTCTCTTTGTGGACTGTAAAGTCAGATCCAGCAGTGGTTCTTTCCCCGGGAGAGTTGCCTTGATTGTTGCTAGAGTGATCGCTAGCGGACATAGTCCACTCTTGTTGCTCCTTGAGCGTCGGCGACTACAGGAAGGTCAGTCAACAACTTTTGAAGCTGACATCATTGTGTTTACGACACATTCGTGTAACATCTCTGCCGAGAACGACCCCGAGATGGATGTCGGGGGGATCGTGGATCGGCAGACTTCGGTTGTTTGGTGGTAGTGGCTGTAGATGTGGAAACGGATGTAGACGTAGATGTTCATTTTAGCTTAGTAATTTTGTCTTTGATGGGTATAATTATTTTACACCCCAGAAGTTCTTCTTTGAAGCCGGGAGGATCGTCTAAACATGTCTGGTTTTCAGAGTCGTACCTCGCTGGTTTGTGCACTTGTTCGAAATTCACCTGACACCCAAAGGAGGCTGTAGGTCGTATCGAAGAGTTCGTCGCAGACGCAAACGTTTAAGCATGCTGGAGGGATGTTTTATCAGGTAGCGACGCCTAGCCTTAGGAAAAGGGATCCTATCCGTAACTCGGATCCTTTGGATCTCTTTCACCTTTTGATATTTCGCGCATGCGTTTGAATTGGAAGGGTGACTCTCCTTACAATTCACACGAACAAGGTGACGACTCGTGTGCTGGCTGACCGCAAGTCACGCAAACATCGCAGGACGACTTGCATCGATCGAAAGAATGACCGAACTTGTGGCACTTCAAGTGCCGCAGAGGGCTCGGCACATACTGACGAACACGCAAGGTAATGAAACTACAAGATATAACCTCTGGAAGAGAGGGACGATCGAAAGTGAGGATTAGTGTGGAAGTGGAAACTAACTTTCCCTGAACCTTCCTCTTGATCCTATGGGCATTTCCAGAGGATCAAAGAAGGCCTTGAGATCCTCATCAGACTCATGTGTAAAATCGTAGTGATTGACGACTCCTTTGCACATGTTCAGGCTGGTGTGGGTGGAAGTTTCTATTTTAAGATCTAAAATTTCATTTAATGCCAAAATGGTCTCTACCTGTTTGTCTGCACGGGCTTCCAACAGAATATCTCTATTCTGCTGGCGAACACTGCATTAAAAAGAAGCGAGGCTTTCTATGCCTGTCGCTATCCTTACAAAAAAAACTGTTGAGATCAAAGGTTTCACCAACAAGTCGCCTCTTCCTAGAGGAAGAGGGAAAAAGGGGTGGAGCGACAAGAGAGGGACAGGTTTGGAGGCATTAGTTTCCATGCGTATTTGATTTTCATCCCCATGTTCCCCACCCACCACGGAGCCCAACAAGGGGACACCCCACTGGGGTGCCAGGGTTGACACGGGGATATAGCGGGGGCACGCAGGGTTACTCCAACGCCCCTGACCTGCGGGAAGGACCCCCTGCGAGCCGTTTGGTTGGGGGTGGGTTAATCCTCGATCGCCCGTCTAGAAGAGGCCGAGGCCGAAGCGAGAGTATTGGGGCGCATCTAAGTATACACGCAGCAGTTCCTCAACTCACCAGGATTCCCATTCCATTCGAGACGGGTCGCCATGCACGGCAAACACGTGGGTGAGCGTTCAGCACACAGGTCAGTACACAAGATAAAAGCAATAAAAAGTGAAAAACAAGAAATAAAGGAGAAAAGAAATGAGAAAGAAAAGTACTTGAGCCTTCTCTGCATCCCACCGTCAGGACGTGGACCGACTCACATCGACGGCTTTATAGTACTAGGAGCATGTTAAGTTCACATTTCAGAATCCCAAAATGAAACAAATCCATTAATATATGATCGACTCTTAAGTCATTTTCTATAAAGTTAAAATTATGATTTTTTATATAGTGATGTTGATTTTCTTAAGTTTGTATGTCACAAGCTTAACCCAAATTTTATATTATAATTACGTAATATATAATTGGCTAACAATTTAATGTATTTATATCACTTATGAGTATGCTGTATTATATATTTTTATTTTAATACACTGTTCTATGAATTCATGCCTCAACCTTCATACCTTGCAACATAATCATTTTATTTTTGTTTTGGCTAAATTTAAATAGTTACTTATCTCTATTTATAATGTTGAACCTTATGTACAATGTTATATATTTCTGTTTTTGAAAACTATATTTACTTAACAGACATTTAGAATTTAGTATTAAAGATATTGTTATGATTCGGTTAAGATAATGATCACCAGACGCGACTGTGGATGGCTGCTTATCAGTATCAGAAGAAAGGACTGGACTCATACTTTATGTTATTGTAATTTTCTTTTGTCACGCTGCCAGACTACTCGACACGGTGGCATTGATTTTGCCCAGTTTATTTATTATCAAAATATTATTTTTTTCTTAAGTAAAATAAATTCATCATTTCACATTAGTAGGTACTGTTTAACATGTAAAAATGGCATGAAAAACTTTACACATTGATTCCTTGAAAACACTTTTGAGTAATGTATTGTATCAGAGCAACATAAGTTACATCAAGGTATGAACTACATTCATGCAAAATATAAACAAAATCGGTGACCTATAGGGAATATGTTCCCTTTTGCTAGCGAATTTTGGTAAATATTTTATACTGAATCATATGGTGTTATTGTGAATATAGAAATATGTTTAGTTCTAATGAAAGGATTTTTTAATCTCAAGATTTTACAAAATAAATACTTTCTTTTCAGTTTTCCAAAAGGAATTCAAATACAGTAGGCAAATAAGCAAAAGGTTGTGTTATTGTTAGTTCAAATTTCTCGAACGTTGAAACTTTTTTTTAATATAATTTATCGTATGCACCTTAAATATTTACAAACAAACCTCTTTATTACAAATTATTTCCAGTGAAATAAATGTATTGTAAATTGTTTTAGTATAATAATTGTATTAAAATCATAAAATATGTACAAGTATATATATATACTTTTCAGTTATAATTTTTACTAATACTAAGTATTTTCCCATCATCATGCAATCATGACGAGGCTAACGCCTTGCCTCGTCCGCTTACAAGAGACAACTAACTTGTCACGGGGATCCAAAAATTGGGAGTGGGAAGATTGGCGAGTCGAGAAATTTTCTGCACGGTGCAGAACCTCTCAACTCACCTCGCCATTCACTTCCGAAGCACTCCCATCTGTACTGAATTTGCCTAAAGCAGTTTACACAAGGCGAGTTCTCGAATCGCGTCCCTTGCTTCAACGCATAACGCGTACCTCAGACAGAGGCTAGCGCGCCCGTTCAAATAAAGGCATGATAATAGGAACTCAGGACGCAGATGTTTTTATTCTTAACCGATTCCAACTTTTTTGAGCTCAAATAAACGTTGTGATTTCTCCCACACAATTTTATATATTGCTCACCCTCACATTTCTGATGAGCTCTTGAATTTTCTGCGGAAATTATATTTCTGGAAAACTATGCAAAATATAACACAGGATAGGAGAATTGATAAATTAAAACGGAAAAACATGTTGTATTGAAAGAAATTCATAGTTTTAGTTTTATACTAGTAAAAATAATGTAACCAACATTGCACTCAACAACGATGGAATCAATGTATTGCCACAAGATCCACAAAAATTTTCAATTACAATAAAATAGTTAACTAATTTTTCTGTATGAACAGAAAATACCCCAAGTCGTGTAAGAGATAATGATTTCTCTGATTAACTTACTTGTCCAGATCTCCTGTCAATACCAATTATTTGACATGAACTCAACATTGGAACGGATTTTGAAACACAAAGTTCACCGTTCGTGGTTCTTCTACTCCTGGAAAATTTCATGTGGCAGTTCGTGCTACTATGCTAATATAAGTACCATAGAAGCCGAGAATCAAGAGGGCGTTCAGCCCACTTCTCAATCTTACACTGTGACTCTGTGTCATATAACGCGCAGTCACGTGACTCGGATGTTTTTCGCGTTTTCTATATATCATGCTCGACTCGCCTGTCGCACTCGACCCGTGTAAACCCGGCGTAACTATTACTAAATACTTCTACTAACCCCTTAACGTGAGTCAAGTTGTTGGTAAACCCAGCTAAGAGGTCCACCTATACTAATACCATTCTACCCTCCTACCCCCTATCGCTCCATGTAGATAAGCTTCGATAGCACGCTACATTTCCCATTTACAAATACAATAATAATAACCTCATTTTTCTCGGGAAACTACCTTCCAAATTAATTGGACATGTGATAAAAGTAAAATAATTTACGTCTATCAATGCCATTTTAGGAAGTCATATTATAGGCAAATACAGTATTTAACAACTGATGAAGTCCAAAATACAGTGAAACCGTGTTGTTGAATATAGAAATTGTCTGACATAGAACCTAAATAACGCCCCGAAACAAATGTGTACATCGCTTATAAACATATTATTAATAAATACATATAGAATCATATATCATCTATAAATGAATAAAACTTCATCAAGACAATTGTCTTGATAAAACGCTTCGTATCCTGGCCAATTCTTGGGTTAGAATATAAATCCCACACTATCCAAGGCGTTTTAAAAATTTAGAGAAACAATGTTGCAAAAAAGCTTGAATTTGATACTCGGTAAAATTACAAAAATAGATGAGGGACCACCTGCTATAAAATATAGAAAAATATTTCAAACACAAATTACTCATTCTTCAGTATAAACCTGCCATAAAAATGTAGGGGTTCCGTTTAATATTATGAAGTAAGCTCCCGCTTCCATGTTCATAGCATATTTTTGAAGATAATTCACCGTAATTCAATGGAGAAAATCAAAGTTACATCAAATTCCAAGATATGCTGAAAAGTTGTATGCCTGAATTTTAAAAGATCTCAACAGACGTTCTCGGTCATTTTGAATATTTGCCACATTTCTCTCTTCGGGTGTTTACATTTGGTTCCAATCGGTGAAACAAGACGTAAGAATGCAAAATCGAGACGAAATCAAAAGAGGGATGTGCAAATGAAAGAAATGCTGTTAACAACCCATAGTTACAAATTAGTAGCATTATTTACGTCTATTATTACGTATTCATGTAAATGTAGTGACATTATTCACAAACCTGTTGACGAAACGTGAATGAAATATATTATTTCTCCATAAAATGTCAAAAAAATTAGTTTTTTTTTATTTTGTGGGGCTTTACGGCTCATGTCGACATCGAGGTCATTAGAACCCTAAAAACTTGTACAGGTAGGGAAAATGCAGTTACGCACTAGGGAGAGCCAACATGACTCTCCCCGCGTGTGGGACTCGCCGAATGACTGAACCATACCCACTAAAAACCCTCCTGAATT
>NNCF01126594.1:637480-668612 GCA_002313205.1 Laupala kohalensis | reverse complement strand
AAAAATGAGGGGGGACAAAAAATGAGGGGTAGGACAAAAAATTAGAGAGATGAGGAAAATGAAAGATACTCTAGTCTTAATAGCGTCGGGATCGAAAAGAACACGAGGTGAACAAGGGAGGTCAGGAAAGAGAAAGGAAGGAGCCTCGCACAAGTAAGTGGAAGCAGTGCCAGACTCAGNTCGAGATATGTATATTTGAGTATTGAGTTGTAATTCAGGAGGGTTTTTAGTTTTTAGTGGGTATGGTTAAGTCATTCGGCGAGTCCCACACGCAAAGAGAGTCATGTTGGCTCTCCCTAGTGCGTAAGTGCATTTTCCCTATCTGTACAAGTTTTAAGGGCTCTAATGACCTCGATGTTGACGAGCCCTAAAGCCCCACAAAAAAAAAAGAACGCCATTGTTTTGAGATTTTTGTGGGTTTTCCTCGATATTTTAAGGCGTTAGAACAGTTCCTCGAGTGCCTGCGCAGATTTTGGAAACAAGTCCCCTTCTTTCCATGCTGATATTTAATACAAATGATTGAATTATCAAATGGATGGGTAGATGAGCAGAGCACAAGTTCTGTCACACCAGGAACAAATATTTAATTAACTTCTCACCTAGCGTCGCTTGTGAGTTTACATTACTCTAGAATCCCTCCTAACCGGTCTGTTTGGCATCGAGACCCGGGCCGGTTACTCGTTTGACCCGTTAATCCGAGATTCCCGTGAAAAACCGATGGTCGTTTATGAAGCGCCGACAATTTCATCAGGTTATCAAGATTAGGGAGGCAAATGATACGTCATTGCAACTTTCATTTACAAATATAGGGCGCTTTATTTACAAATATTATTTATGTAGAAATGTGTGGTGAGGCTTGTTGTTGCCTGTACGCCTGTAAAATTCCCCTTAAGTAGAGCCGTGGGCTGTGCATACAATGCCCTGGTATTCACTCTCATTGAATGGATAGTTGCAGTTTTAATTTTTGGAAATCTTTGTTTTCAACTTAAAGTGATTGTAATTTTATTTACTTATGATTTGTATCGTAATAATATTACTATTTTTATTATTTTTCTTTTTTAGCATCCTTTAGTGCATCTTTAATATTATTTAGTTTAGTTGTAAAATATCTTTTAAGTATACTGCAACTACCGATTAAATGAGCACCGTTGGGAACCACGGGAAACCGACGGTCAGGACACGAATATATACAATTAATATAAACATATTTACAAAAGATACTTAAATAAGAGAAATAAATTATAATGTAAAATATACCAGTTTTGACATAGAAATAAAGATTAAAATAAAATTCAATTACTAAATGTAAGTCCCCTGGGGGGGGGTATATTAATTTAGGTACGAATTGTTAGAACTTGGCAGATCAATAACAAGAATTAAAATACAGTAAACAATAAATTATGGTAAAGTAATAAAAAAACTATTTAAAATGTTATTTTTGGATACTAAGCAATATTTGCTAGGTGATAAATGTTTTTGTGCAATTGTATGGGAAACATTCCATTAAGTATTCACACGTAGATAATTCTTCCGTGAACTCCAGCTATTTGAAAGATTAACCATAGAATGGATGTAAGAACCTACAGCAGACTATTACATCGACATCAGAAATATTCACTAAGAAATTCGTTAATATAAATCGGTGTTTAGCGCTGCGAAATAGCATACACTTCTCCAGGCTCATAATATAAGTTCCAGAACTAATGTATGGTAAAATATTCAGACGCTGTTGAAACTTTATATGGGGAGTTTCTGCGTGTTGTAAGATGTTTCGTAAATTGAATATTCACTTATTCTGATTCCAACGGTTGAAATTTACGGTAAATCTGACGTGAAAAATATTAAATACATCTTCATGATAAGTTAAATTACAAAATTGCTTCTTTCGAAGCAATTTCTATCTCCATTCAATATATTTCTTACATTTTAACAGTTAAATAAAAATGAATACAGAGTGAAAAATCACACCAATGTGATTTTATCTTTCCAAAAGTTGCTAACACAATAGTCGGCATTTTAAATCATTTCAGGGCATATAACTGCACTGCTATATAAAAGATTTTGGAATGTTTGTTAATAATAACAGACAAATCTTCAGCACTCGAAGATAAACAATATATATCCATATTGACGAATATATTTCACGTATTTTGGTACCCAAATATTGGCTAGATTTTTTTTTAGCATCAATAACAAATATCGGCAAACACACCGCAAGATGTCTTTGTTTAATAAATCAAGTCATTTCAATTAATATATTTTATTCACCTCTTCTTTGGGTATTGTTTATGGAAAATTATTGATTGCCACTGAAATAGTATTTAATGCAGAATGAGGTCAATTATTTAGTACCCAGAAAATACACCAACCTTGATACTCATATAGATGTACCTGAACACCTTGTGAATACGATATAGGACATCTTAAGGTGGGCGCACACTAAGTAAATCTCAGCCAACGAACAGAAACCAACCGTTCTTTGGACGTTTGTCTTCAATGCACTGGGAATAGAAACCTATTTCTGAACAGCTTATTTCTTTCAAATATAAGTTTATAATATTAGAAAAGACAAAAAACTAGTAGTACCAAATTAGCGCGAAATGAATGAGTGAGCGCGGATGCAGCTCGAGTTTATTTTCTTAATTTTATCTGTTCAATGAAAATTATTCATCAAAATAATAGAAAAGAATGTTTTTGGACACGAGGCTACACATATTCTAATGTTTTTCAAGAGTGTCGATAGGGCATGGCGACACTCCTTCAGTGCTCGGGAACCCGTAGCTTCCAACGCGAAACTGCTGAAGTCGGTGTTTCGCGTGTCTACTAGAGACATTATGTCCCGTGTTGACAACGTAGATAAGAGGGAATTAGGCACCGTTAGGGATGTTTGTTTGTGGAGGGTGTACGTTCAGTACCTGCACAAGCGATGCCACGCCAACACCTAAACGAGATAGAGGATTAAGAAAGGCACTTCCTGGCATTAACGTTAACAAAGCTTGTTCCAGACTCAATGCATTGTTTATGTACTATTATAGCCCTGGTAATTGTTTGTACTGTGTCATACATAATACATTAAAATGTATATTACAAAATCATTTTGGTGTTATGGTTCGGAGGCAGACTTAGCTTTAAGTTTAAAATCTGATCTGATAAACAACTACCGTGTTGAGAATTAACGGCAGATTTACTATTGTCTACTAGTGCAATATTTATTCAAAAGAGAGAACATTCGCCAGCTTAGCTCGCATCTTGAGTCTGGCAATGCCAAGTACCAAAGGGCAAATAGCTTGGCACTGTCAGACTGATGATGCCAGCTAAGCTGGCGAAAGTACTTTCTTTTGAATAAATATTGTACTAGTAAACAACACCAAATCTGTCATTTATCTCAATAATGAATACTACTATCGACTCACCGTTATCCAAATAATTACCATGTGTCACAGTACCACTTTAGCAGAATGTTATAGGAAATTATTAAATGAATCTTGGCAACAAGGTCTGGGGGTTGATATATGTTCAGAAAAAATTCTGACGTGCCCTTGAAGTATTAAGTAGAATGTACCGCCCATGAAGTAGAAGTTCTCGCCAATGGCTACGTAACTAAAATTCGGAGGTTATTTTTATCGTAGTTCATAGTTTTGTACAAGTATCACGTTTGTATAAGTTCATAAGTTTGAATAAGCATCATTATTAGAATGTTACAAGTGTCAAATACAGATTTAATTTCCTAAAGAGACAAAAAATTATATTTTAATAAAGCAATATTTAGTTAAAAATAAAGACAAAATCAAATATTAATGTCAACTTATTAATGTTTATTTACATATCGTTTATTTAGTCACAATATAAATTAAGCTATTTTAGAACATTTAAGTTATCACAAAATCTGTAGTTTTAATAACGTTTTCTTGAATTTTACAGCGAAAAAATATTTCAAAATATTTTTGTCAGTCTCAATTTCTGTATGATACATTAATTTATCTGATTTATGTAGATTGTGTTGAACAACATTTTCACATTTTTATAAAACTAGTGTTAACAAATTTCATGAACCAATTTAATAAAATTATCTTTCAACCTGAAATATTTATCGAACAGGAAATATTTCCCATATTAAAATACAAATTTGCTCACAAGATGTCTCGTACTTGATTTTACCAGTATTTTATTTTTGTATTTTACATCATATTACATGGTAATAAGATGCAAGTATCTTATAATAAATTTATTGTCAAAAAACAGTACAAACTGCGTATGACCACGTGGAGGACAATATACTAATTTACTGCCCGGAAGCAGGAAAGGGACCATCCCATCAATTCCGATCAAGGGCCCTAAGGCAGAGGCGGATTCAAAAATTTCAGCAAAAATTACAAGGTAAGATAAAAAGTTAGCTACGAGTTACAATACTAATAGAATATCAATATGTTTGTAATTTAACACAACACAAATAATTTTACATGTACAAATTATTATCGAACTATAGATTATTTTGAGTATAGTGTCTGAAAATCATACGAATTGAAATAACACTAAATTCACGATTTATTGTTACAAAAAACACGCCCCTAGACAAAGCCTAGAGAACCAGTATAAGAAATCCGCCTCTACCCGAAGGAAAACCGGAGCAAAACCCGGGTCAGGATGCAATGTCTTTAATTTGTAATTTGAAAAACAAAAATTTCGAGTGATTTTTTTTAAATACCAAAATAATTAATTAGGGGATCATTTTATTAATTTTATATCATGTGTTCAGTAAATTTAAATCTTTTATACGAATACTATAAGTTTTTGTCGTTTACGAACCCTTGCGTCATATTACCTCGGTTTCCCAGAGTTTTTTACAATTACTGAAGCGTGAAGGGATAAAATGTGTTGGCAAAACGTTGCCTAGTTTAGAAGTAAGATATTAGTAGTTAGAAGTGACCCAACTTAACCTACCCACTGCATTACTCTGTCGACTGCTGCGTGTTCGTTAAGGTGTGCAAATGTGTCCGTGGACATCTCCGAGTTCCTCGTGTCAAGGGTTTTGCGCGGAGAGGTTACCTCACCCAAATCGGCTTGAGGTTGCGCCATGCCAGCAAACCGCTGCCCACCGCTCTTGACTCCAACCGGCCACGTCCTTTGCATTCGAGGGATCTTGTGCTCCCAGTGTCCTCGAGCAATTATGAGAATACATCAAGAGCCATTCGACACTACTAAAATACGTGGAAGACTCAAAGGACAAGATGTGGCGTCACTGTGTACCAATAGAGAATTACCAACTGAACAGACAAAACTATAGCAGAATCTTTTTCCGGAATGTATTTCCATGCCCAAAACTACGCATACTAATTTCAAGTACAGTCTCATAAACATTAAATTTAAATTAACTATCTACGTCGTTAGTTCTCATATAAAAAGTTGATATAATTTGCTTAAATTCTCAACAGTGACATGCACCCGTGTAAAAAGGATTAAGTATAAGATCACTTTTTCCGAATAGTAATTTGACCCCCACCATATTTTTTTTCATGCGATGAATTTAAAACTACAACAAAAGCATGACTCGCTTTATATGAATTTATAAAAGTTAGTTCATAACTACCCGCTTCTTATTCATAACAATTTAAAATACAGAATTGGAAATTTCAACTAGGTCATTGGGACAAATATTAAGGGTTTACAGTGATATTAAGAATTTTTATGACGTGCACTAAAACCTGAGTCTCCTGTGTAAAAACAAAATTATTTTTCTTTCCGGTATATTACGTTTTTCAACATTTTGTAAAATAGTATTTAGTATCCTTTTTATGAAAATTGTCTTCAAATAACATGGCCGCTAGAAATTTAGAAATATTTTGAAATTTAATATTTTAAAATAAAAAGTAATTTCAGGCATATTTTTGTATTTTTCCTGTTTGTTAGTTCCTGTCACCGAATAATTCATACAGAGACAATTACAATACACTTCCTTTTTAGATGAAATAAGTCCACAAGAAAAACTTCTCGGTGATGAACAATCGTAATCGCCAAAATGGAAAATAATAGAGATAATTTTCTCTGGATTTATATTTAATGATCAAATCAGACTTAATTCCTGTACTTGTCAACCACCTTTAGTTCCTTAAATGACTGCATTAACGCAGTTCGGTAGCTGAATTCGCTCGAGGCTCTTTCGTGTATGCTTTAAATAGAAGCACACAGACGCGCAAACTTTCTTAGTTTGCAGAATGAGACCCTCTCTGAATTAAACCCGAACTTCTCTACACAAATTTCACTTCCTTACTCCAAGGGCTCTGTGTCGAGATCCCAACGAGCTGCCCCGAACTCCACAATACACTAAACGAGACATGTGCATACGAAACAAATCGCTTGAGAGAGTCTTTTTCACAACAAAGTTTTGTGCTCTTCAGGCTCTGTGGTTTCTAATTCGCCCACTTCTTCTTTCGAATTACACCTAAGAAATTTCAATTATTACTTCAGACACCGTGAGCCGATTCAAACCGTATATTAGTCTTATTCATTAATTTTCATCCATTTTTTTTTTCTAAACACTTCTTCATTCACGAAAATAGCCCTCTAAAATTAATTCGTAATATTTCAGTAGGTATAATACCATCATCATCACGTATTTTACCATCCCTGTCGCCTGAGAGAAACGTATTTTCTCCAAATTCGTTGTTACCTGTCCGCTGTTGATTTCTAATTTATGATCTTTGGTACCGCTTATAACCTTTTGCTAATTTTTGATGCCAATAAAATATATTGAAACCCAAAATATATATTTCGAATGCATTATCGACAATACGAGAATACTTGGTTTTAATAAAAATAATGTTCGTTTCATTGCATCATTTTCAAGTAAGTTTCTGGATGAAACTATTTGTTTGATGTCTAGAATAGATATCAGCTAGAAATGATTAAAACACATTCTTCGACTCGAAATATGAACAAGTGATAATTTTGCTATATAATTCATGTGCGTTTCCTGGATTACTTTGTATTCAAGCAAAAACTCCTGCATACATATTTTTATTCAAAGGGATGAAGTATTCGAACTTACCAGTTAAGTTCAACTTCAAAGAAGTTCTTTCCTTAAGGATCAAGCTATGGAATGAAAAGAATTACAAACTATCAACTTAAGGAATATGCAAGTATATCAGAATTATGAATAGAAACATTCCCTTCTTCAGTGATTGACTTTTTTTGTGGGACTTTACGGCTCGTCGACAACGAGGTCATTAGAGCCCTTAAAACTTGTACAGGTAGGGAAAATGCAGTTACGCACTAGGCAGAGCCAACATGACTCTCCCCGCGCGTGGGTCTCGCCGAATGACTCAACCATACCCACTAAAAACCTTCCTGAATTACAACATACCAAAACATATCACAAAACCAAAAATCAAAACATTGAGGACAAATAATGAGTGGGGGAACATGAAAGATACTCTAACCATAATAGCGTCGGGATCGAAAAGAACAAGAGGTGACCAAGGGAGGCCAGGAAAGAGAAAGGATTTAGAGGAAATCTTCCTCTGATGTTACAGTCCTTTTTGGATCAGCGTTTCCTCCGCTAGAGAACTGAAAGAGACACCTCGGATCCCCTACTTCGAGAAAACGGTGTTCCTAAGGGCACAGTATGTGACACTGTGTGACCTTATTTGCAGTGGCCACAACCTGCATAACATCTCCTGTAAAGAATCCTCTCCAACACTATCTTTTTGTCGACGACTTTTCTATCTTTTGTTCATCACAGAGTGTCACAGGTGCGGAGCGACAAATCCAACTAATCCTCAATAGTTTATACCACTGGTCGATAAAGACTGGCTATTGTTTCTCTGTTGAAAAACCACGCTGTGTTCTTTTCAGTAGGAGACCAAGCCTTCTGGCAGAACTTCACCTCGCCCTGGGAAACAACGTTCTCAAATTCTATCCTTTTGTGAAATTCTTAGGTCTGATCTTTGATCAGAGATTGAATTGGATTGAACATCTAACAGACCTAAGAGCAAGAACATTAAAATCTCTGAATTTATTGAAGTGCCTCAGTAGCAGGGAATGGGGCGCTGATCGCTACTCCCTGCACCAGTTTTATCGAGCATTCATAAGATCTCGGCTCGATTATGGCTGCGTTGTATATAGCTCTGCTCGTACAAGCTATTTAAAGAAGTTGGAGAGTGTCCACCATGCAGGAATCCGACTAGTTACGGGAGCATACCGCACTAGTCCCATTCCGAGTTTGTACGCCGAGAGTGGCGAACCATCTCTTTACCTCCGGCGCCAACTCGTGCTACGACACTTTTGCCACGTGCTAACTTTACCCGACAATCTGGTGCACAATGCAGTATTTCATCCTTCCTCTACTTCCAACCGTTTCTACAACAACAGACTGAGAGCAACCGAAGATCTTGGATATCACTGTAAACTTTCACCTAGTCCTCGACACACACCGGGTCCACATCCCTGTGTTTACCGACGGGTCGCAATAGGCTGATGGAGTCGGCAGCTCTGTGGTTTTTCCTCGTAAGACCTGTGGCAACCGTCTAGGTGAGCTGTGCAGCGTTTACACCGCTGAGTGCTGCGCCATATTCAGAGCATTGCGATAACCGAAGTGCTCCCGCGGATCACATTTCCTGATTTGTTCTGATTGTCTAAGTGCCCTTCGAGCAATCCAAACTATGTATCCAGCTGATAAGCTGATCCAGAATATCCGGGATGTGCCTTTCACGCTCCAAAGTGATGGAAATAATATAATGTTTTGCTGGATTCCCGGGCACGTAGGAATCAGAGGAAATGAGGATGCAGGCGTTTTCGCAAAGACGGCATGCCACAAGCATCGCGTGGATTTCTGCACGATTACAAACTAAATTCCTACAAAACAAGGATTCTGAGTGAATGTAACAATGGGTGGTTAGCTGTTGAAGGGAATAAGCTCTGACTTATCAAATCTTCTTCCAAGTCATGGAGCAGTTCCTGTAGGTCAGCCCGGCGCGATGATGTCCTACTGACCCGCCTGCGCATAGGACATTATCCCCTCACTCATAGGTATCTCTTGGTACTTGATGATGAACCCGTTTGTGAGGAGTGTAGCTGTTCTCTGACAGTGCGTCACCCACTAACTAATTGAAAAAAAATACTCGAGTATACGGAGACAAATTGGTCTGGCTGCAGATTTACCAATAATTCTCGGAAATGAAACGGTTAATGTTAATAAACAATTGAATTTTATGAGTAGATCGAGGCTCCTCCCACAAGTTCTCGGGAGGGTTTAAAATTTGCATTCCCCTTTCATCTTTACTGTTTTTTTTGTTTTCATCGTTCGTTTCTGTAAGAAAAAAAACAAATTTCAGAATTTTTTCTTTTTATGATATAATGTATTGGGAAACTCTTCTCTTTTTTTCATATTTGTTGAATTTAGGTGGGTTTTTTAGTGGATATGGTCGAGATATTTGGCGAGTCCCACACACGTGGAAGAGTCACTACGGCACTTCACTATGATGCGAAACTGAATTTTTTTCCCATCTTCAAGGGCTCTAATGACCTTCCAGTTGACGAGCCCTTAAAGCACCACAAAAAAAATGATTCAGAGACTTTAATGTTCTCGCTCTTCGGTTTTTTTTAGCTTTACGACTCGCCGACATCAAGGTAATTAGAGCCCTAATTTTTTGTAGAGGTAGTGAACGTGCTGTTGCACGCTAAGGATTTTTTGTGGGGCTTTACGACTCATGACGACATCAAAGGTCATTGGAGCCCGAAAAACTTGTACAGGTAGGGAAAATGCAGTTACGCACTAGGGAGAGTCAACATGACTCTCACCGCGTGTGGATCTCGCCCAATGACTCAACCATACCCACTAAACACCCTCCCAAAATACAATATACCCAAACATACAAAGACTGGAAAAGAGAGACAACAGTTTCCTAAAACATTATAAAAACCGAAGACAAAGATAAAAGTGAATTGAGAGACAGAGAGAAATGTAAATTTTATTTGAAAAGGGAAAAAATATTTAAATCCACACCCTCTCGAGAACTTGTGGGAAGAGCCCTGTTAGGTTTATGGATTTCAGTAATGACATACAAATAAAGATTAGATACAGTTCCAAACAGCACGTTCTTGAAGGAATCTAAAAAGGCATATCAAAATCCGTTTATCGTGCGCAAGTATAACGTCCAAACTGTTAGGTAGATTGTGTCGCCGTCGGCTGCTACTTTATTTGAAACACCAGAGAAGAAAGCGTTCCATTGTAAGTGTTGTGTTGCAAGTTTCACAGATGGGGGGAGGTTCAACGCGTAAGAGGACTATAAGTTAGCAGTGACCAATACGAAGACTTGTAAGGATCACTTCTTCACAACTGTTCGCATGAGAGGATAACGACCAGGTATTATCGGAGCCTTTTACGTTCCTCAGCTTGAAGGCGCAATTTTGTCATAGGTCTGTAAGACGTTCAATCCAATTAAGTCTGTGATCAAAGATAAGACTTAAAATTTTTACTGATGATTAGAATTTTAGAACGATGTCCTCCAAAGCGGGGTGAGGTTCTGGCAGGAGGTTTGGTCTCCTACTGAAAAGAATGTGACCATTGGTAAAATCCATTGAGGACGAGTTGGATTTCTCTCCGCATCTGTGACACTCAGCGATGAGCAAAATATGGCAAAGTCGTCGACAAAAAGATAGTTTTTTTGTGGGGCTTTAGGGCTCGTCAACATCGAGGTCATTAGAGCCCACAAAAAGATAGTGTTGAACAGTATTCTTTACAGCAGATACAGTGTTAATGGCAACTGCAAACAAAGTCACACTCAGAACTGAGTCCTAAGGGACACCGTTCTCTTGAAGGAGATCCGAGGTGTCTCTTCTAATTCTGTATTGGAAGGAACACTGATCTAAAAAGGTCTGTATCAGTTGTCCTCTAAAACCCCAGGCATATAGTTGTTGTAAAATGCCATGATGTCACGTAGTATTATAAGTCTTCTCGATGTAAAAAAATATTCCGATGACATGTTGTCTTCGGGCGAAGGCATCTTCGATTGCTGTTTCTAACAGAAAAAGATTGTCCGGGGTTGAATGGAACTTCCTGAAAACATACTGAGATGCCTTTCAAGTTACCAGACGAGTCGTCGGTAATTCTCTCCAGTTTTATCAACGCAACTCGTCAAGTTGTTGCCACAATAACAACTGATGGCTGTCTTGTCCTTTCCGGGTTTAGTAAGGGGATTAGCGTTGCTTCCTTCCAAGAATTAGAGAATACTCCCTCGGACCATGAAAGATTAGAGTTATCTGAACGTCTTTGGATTCTAGACTGAGTAGTCTGAGCATCTCATAGTGAATTCAATCAGAGCGAGGAGCAGTGTCGTGGGCTGTCGGTCGAGCTATTCAAGTTCCCACATTGAAAAGGAAGAGTTGTAGGGTTCCCAGTTGGTGGTTCGGAAGTCAAAGGAGATTCTCTCTGCTATTTCTTTTTTCCTCGCGAAATCAGGATCGCAGTTTGCTGTAGATGTTAGGTCAGCAAAATATTCAGCCATTGCTGTTGCCATTTCTCTCTTGGTGGTGAGAATCCGACCCTGATAATTGAGTCCAGATATTGGGACTCGAGACTAATTGCCAGATATCTTTCGGATTGACTCCCATACTTTAGTGGACGATGTTGTTCTGTTAATGGCGCTTAGAAACTCTTGTCGGGAGAAGTAGGTCGTGTGAAATGTAGCGTCTGACGCGCAACAAAAGTCAACCAAGTTTGAAGTTCAAGCGTCGTCGGACGTCGCACTTGTAGCGCTACAGTGACGCTGTCGCTCACGTAAAACAGTCTGTTAACTACAAGTGTGTTTGAAGTTGTCGCGCGCTGTCGCACGCAGGGCACGGCCCTACTGTTCTGGCAATTGGGGTACTCGCCTGCCTTCGTACGGCAGGGGCGAGAACGTTAATGTGAGTTAGCCACAAAGAGGTGCGTTTAGAAGCACAATATACAAATACGAACAATAATAGTGTTATCAACAGATAACCAAATGAATAATAACAAGGGAGTACATATTGGGGCGCTAGTGTTTTGTGCAACTAGCTCGTTTAAGGTCAAAGGAAAGAATGAGTTCTTTACGAGATTGTCTTCATGAGAAATACAAGTCACATTTATTTTACACATAGAATATTTAAATTACAAGTACAGAATTAAATTTGAATGGAGAGATTACAATGTTTGAGACCAGCTGTTGTGAGCAGCTGGTTACTTCGTGATATAACAACGAAGTACAATAACCATGAAATAACATTACCTCAAAGAGGCTGCCTTTTCATTGAAGTTTAAACAGAATTACTAATTATGGCAATACACAAAATTGAAGTACTTACTCACTGAGTTAGTACGAAAATTACTGCTTTTCTCCGAGTTTTCGGAGAAATCCCCCCATGAAATACCCTATGTTAAGCAGGATTACTGCCCCTTTCATAGAAAGGGTTGAAATAACACTTAGATGAAGTTCCCCCTACACAGTAGTGGAGACATTAGCAAAGTAGAATTTTAGAGTTGAAGTTTCAAATTATACAATATAAATGTTCTCGTGGATGCGAGGAAATACTTAAAACTTGTTCTCTTGATGAGTAGATAGCGACTGCTTGTGGCCGCAAGGTTGAATGTTGCTCGTACTCAGTTCCAGCAGGTGCATGACGGTCTCGATAGTGGACAGGTTACTGAAACTTAGATATGCATGAGTATTTGGACTCAATATTGTTTGCAGCTCGTTGCACGCAGCAGTGACATAACATTGAAATGATTCTGTTCGTTTGAACAAGAATCATGTTCCAAAAAATCCATTTATTGCATATAGCAATGATATGACACTGTAAATTACACTCTTCCCTGCGAACGGGAATCACGACGTGAAGCGAAGAACTGCTTCATCACGAAGCAGGTGCATGACGTAGCGCTGACTATTGCTAATCTCATAGCAGTAGTCTGTCGAACGTAGAGCCGAAGTATTACATAGAGAGTGGTTGTGGATGCTTGTAGGCAGCATCTTATATAGGAAGCTCTGAGACTTTCTATATTGAAGACATGTTCAGAAAGTGCATGTCATAGACTTTCTACATGAAGTCAGTTCATTTGGTTTTGGTTACAGAATGTTTCACACACGAATCGATATATGATAACCAGTGGTTACACAATGTTTCACAGGAATCGATATACGATAACCAGTGGTTACGCAATGTTTGTTCATATCGATATACTGGACCATTGGTCACGTACTGTTTGTATGTATCGATATAATCGATATACTTGTTGCTGAAATCGATTAATATCGCTATATAGGCGCACACTTTGAATTAACAATAATAGAACACATGATATATACATAAACAATTCATAAAAATATAAATAATTATAAACAATAATATTGTTGTTGCTTTACAAAGGTCTCGTTTGTAACAAATAATAATGAATAAAAAAGACACAAGCTGGTGACAGAGTAAATAAAGTAAATAAAAGATGATAACACTTTTAAATTGTCTATTTTGTCCTAATTTGTTTAAATGTTTATTTTGTGGAGTTTATTAATCAACAAATTATAATTTAACAACATTTGTTCAGATAAAACACAACAAATACAATTAAAAATTAAATTTCGCAGGGGGCGTTGTGTCCGAACCCCTCTGGCCACGTACATCACGTACTTTACACAGCTCCAACATCAAGACCAACAGCAAGCAAATATCACAATATCATTTCAGGATTCATTAGCATCTCATAACATACAATGTGCGTGCTATCACGTGCAGGTAGAACACAACTTCTGTATTTAAATTCTAAACACGATTCCACAAGATATGCATTTTAATAAAATTCCCATGTAACTTGAAGTGCAAATCATTTCAATTTGAAATTTAAATCCATTGTATAAACGCGTAAATTATGCACTGACATCCGCTTCAAAATACGGAAAACCTCTTCCCGGATTATGACCACTATTTATTTGCTTAAATTAAAATATAAATACTTGCAATTTATCCTTTTCATTTGCTTGTCATGAATAAACGAAAGACAATTTTTCGAAGAGATAAGTGAGTTTTCCTTCTATAAAGTATTACGAACGTATCACACGTGACGATTACATGAAACACATACTTGGTAGTGGCTTCGACCTTAAGTGTACAAATATCGCAAAGGTTTTGGATTAGAGGTCAATGTTTCAAACAAAAATTGTTATACTATTTGTAACAATTTGAAAATTTTGGAAAAATCGAAATACGATTCGCTAATATATACAACAACAAATATTTAGATTCAAAATTGAAATTCATACAATTTCAATTAACACAAGGTTCAAATTAATACAACTCTAAAACGTAAATAGTACGGTTCATTTAATGACAAATTATTTTAGAAATTGCAAACATGAACAGGAACATATTTGACTATTTATCGACCTCAACTCAGGACTTTCCCTATCTTACACAGTATGGATTGATAAAAAAAATACATTAACGGGTATTGATTTTTATTAACGCGCTGGCTCGACAAACAAAATGGTCCCCTCCTCTAATCGTAGCCTCTCCAATCTACTCACGTCGATCGCTGTCCTCTGGCGTCTCTCAAACTGTCAACTAGCTGACTAGCAGACTCTCTATAACAGTCAACACTCTGGAAACCCCGAGTAAGTTGCTAAAATGGAATAAACCATATTCGCCATGACTCGAGTCGCATTCTTATTCAGAAACTCCCTCTCTCCCGTCATAGAAATTTAAGATCAGTCCAGGTTAACAATGCCCCATTCTCTCACTAGTTGCAACTTCCTGGTGTCACTCCACTTACGTGCGCGCTGACTGAAGTCAAGTTGTCAATTATTCACAAAAGTTATAATTATATTAGTGCAATTATTTCGTGATTTTTTTTTTAAAACATGAGAATAAATTTAGATTTTTGTTTCACTGTTTGTTCGGGTAAGTTCGGCTTCTCAACCGTTTTAACGAGAATGAGGATTCTCAATATCATATAGCAAGAGCTCGTACAGTAAATGATCCCCTCATCAAGGACTACGTAATTTTCTTCGTCTGCGAAAATCGTGGCGTATTATAAATTGCACAATAACTCCATTTCAATTTTTGTTGAGTTAAACTAAGTTTACTCGAAACGAATATAAACATGTGCCATATTTTCAAAGAATATGTTTAGTGTTGTTTAAGAGCCGTTCATAAAATGTCTCATTTTAAATATTATTTTCTGTAAAAAATTTCTTCTGAAACAGAATTATAGTTAACGTAAATAAAATAATGTACAAAATATCAGTAGGAATCCGAAGTATGTGGCAATCCTTAACACTAAACGAAGTAAACAGAATCGCTTCTCTACTTGAAAAACATCATGGCGATGAGTAAAAATGTGTTGTTCGCCCAGTCTAACCTTTCCGTCTAATTACCCTCGTTATATCAAAATGAGTACCATATGCTTACGCAACGCAGTGCGATTTTCTGAATGTATGATTTGTGTGTCGTGTAATCCGCTCTGGCGTGCGTGATGGCGTTTCAAATGCGCCTTTCCATCCCCCGCGCATCCTCCCACCCTGCACTAAGCAAGAGAAGGGGGGACGTCCCTTACGAAAGTGGATGTTGGGGGGTGTGGAAGGAGTTTTGAAGCGGAGACTCGTGGTAGAATGATGTGGGAGCGGCAAAGGCATTAGAGGCTGCGTTGTGTCTGCTCGTGGAATACGTATGAGAGCGGACCGCATTGTTCCGCTCAGCGGATGCGTCTGTCTCAGAAGCGATAGGGAAACGCCGGCCTCGCAGCGGGGAGGGGGGGAGGGGTGCCGAGGATGGATCCTCACTCCCCGAGGACCGGCTGATCCTCTGGCGCCGAGGCGCTGCGGAGCGCCGGAGTCTCACGGTGCAGGCAGGCGCTTCAACACAGTCTCTTTCACGCGTCACGTCCTCGCTAAGGAATTCACGCTCGAAATAGAAATGATACGCCAGGGAATGACCTGGCGAGACGCTGTGCGGAAGAAGGCTCGATCCGGACTTTAAGGGCGATCGGCTCCCTTCTCTAAAAATATTTCCGTACAAGCTGAGTTCCCGCGTCGGGATTTTTGGCGAGCATATCTATGGAAAATGTACGTCGTGTGCAGTAGTTGTGTCATAAATGGTGTCTATAAAACATACTCAGACTTTTTTAAACGTGCTTTTATACAACACGTACTGTATTAAAAAGTAAAAATGTTGGGTAAAAAAAAACTTTAAAAAAGTCATTTTCTTGGTCACTCAACATGGGTACAAATACTTCAAAGATATTTTTAAAATGTGAAACATGAATATTCGAAATTTGGGGCTTTTTTCGTAAATTTTAAAGTAGATTGATACTTACGAAGTTCCCTCAAGTTATAAGATTTTTTTTTTAAATTGAAACGATAATCATGTGTTGTCATGCAAACCACACATACTTGTGAAACTTCAGCTGGACTGGAAACTGGGAAGTATCCGAAAAGTCAATTACCTGTTCTGAAATGGAAGGACAACATAAATGTATTAATACGAACGAAGCAAGTTAAATAAAAGCGAGTAAAAAGATAACCAAGTTCTCCATTGCCAACAGTATCGCTCGATATGCTACCGCTCAATCTTTGCGCCATTCTATATTATGATTAAATATTCCCTCCGGGTGGAGTGTGGTGATTGACACCACAAGTTACGGGAGCAGGCATGGGGATCGCGCAGCAGCGGGTCAATTAGGACCACCGACAACCAGGTCCAGAAGGCGAGCTTCCGATGCCACGACGGGCACTCTAGCAGTTGTCATGATACCGCGATCAGTTCCTGATGAACACTCGGCAAGCTGGAAGAATAACATTGTATCATTGATCTAGTTATGTTGTATTTTTATACATTAAAGTACAGTTGCTAAAATCTCTTCGGTATTTTTAATGTTGTTCTTCGAGAAGATAGCGTGTTACCTCCAGTGTAAGGTTGGAGCGTTTATTGGAGCTACTCTCACGTATGTGCGGTGCCCTTAAGGTGAAAGGGGGCATCATAATATGTTTAGCACTGTAGCAAATATTCATTCTTGATAATGAGCGACATTTAAAAAAATAGTTTTCCTGTGTAAAATTCCCTTGCGTGCGGTATATTAGACACAAAAAGAACCACATCATAGTCTTGAAATAGTTGAGTTAGAGTGCGCCAAAGGATGTAGTGAACGAATAGGAGACGTACAATGAAACAAAATTAATGTATTTTCTTTGCTGTGCTTATTGTCTTATTACAGTACGTAGAAGTAATATCCACTATACTTATTTTACATTTCGTTCAACTATTTTCTACTTCACAAATAAATGATCACAGCGACGTAATCTTTCATACTATTGAAATGTTAATTCTGCCTCCAGTGAAGTAAAGAACTCGGCATTAGTCACTTATATGGTGCCCTTGTGATCTTTATTATTTCAACAATATTTATTTGTTACCTCGAAGCAAACAAAACATTGGCCCAAGATCTTGACGCTAGCGATCTACGGAACTGCAAAGGTTTGCTCTAATTCGCAAGAGCGCTGCCCACAGAAACACGGGTCTCACGTCACGTGGTGGGGGGAATCCCACGCATTCCTAATCGACCTAATGACGAAATTTTGACAGTCCGTCACGATACTTAAACTGGAATGAACAAACCTAAATAATATTTTCACATAATATTCTTCATAGAAAAAAAATAATGATCCGATAATTTAAAACTGATAAATTTAATAATACACTATTTAAATTCACAAATAACTTCAAGGAATTTCTCATATCTGGTGTAATATAATAGAAAAACACATTATGTAATTAATGTTGCTAAATCAAAAATATCCAGACAGTTTATTAAAATAATAAGGTGCTACATATTTCGCTGCTTTTCCCACGTTTCTTCGGGTTCTTTTCTCTTTCAGGGCCTAGAATATTTGCTGCATATGATTGAATGAAAACTTATTGTTTTACACACCTTCATAACCATGAGTGGTCAAAGTGTTGGACGCAATTTTAACGGATAAAAAAAAACAATAATATTTATCGTAGTCCTTGAAACAGAAATTTCCGTGCGTTTATCAGTCCATTGTGCGGATCACCAGGAATAATTGATCATAATTCAAAGAGACTGACCTTGAAGGGAAAAATTGTTGCAGCAGTAATGACGTAACTTGGCTCAAAAATCGGAAACCAGTAACAACTTCAGTTTCAAACGAGAACATATTGCGCTCCACACTTAAGTGTCAGAAACTTTATCCCTACTCCCCAATATCTCTCATGCTTTTCAGATTGATTTTCACTTAATTATTGAATTGAAATGTAAATTTCTTTGTCTGATGCTTCGTCTCCACTGACATAAGTATGAATAAAAGTAACTTACTTATTTGTGTAATTTTCATGTCAAGTACCACCGCTTTTCACTTTCAATGTAGACTCCACATATTTATACAGACTGTAAAATTGTCAAAAAATAAAAGCATTAATTAGAACAGAAATATGAATAAAATTACCGTGAAAACGAAGAAGGAAATGTGACCAACGGAAACTTTTCTTAAAGAAATCTGCGACTACAGTCAAAAGAAGGCATTCCTTACTTCACGAAAAAAAACTACAAAAGGATCTACACGAGGTACTTACGGCCAGAGAGAGATAAAAATTCTGGAAATCAGGATCATAATTATAACATGTCTTTTCTGATTTTCTGTTACATTCACAACGTTACTTGTTTAACAGCACAGAAAAAAAAAATTCGCGAGAAGATATCGTTTTCCCCATTAAATCAGTTGTGAAACACGCTCTCCGATTTGCATGACCTCTCCACGAACTGCGTTATTAAATTTACTTGTTTCGAGACAGTGCGGGGTCACCTTTCATTCGGACAGCGCTGAACTCGGGGAGACAAGGGGCAGGAAAAAAAGGGAGAAATGTTACTAGTCTCCCAATGCAAACCTTTTATTTTGCCAGTACCACTCCTTCGAATGCGGGAAGGTATTACAAAGAGGAAAATAATAAAATAGGGGAGTGGGGCAATGATCCGCGCTTTCCAGTTTTTCGCACATAAGGGTTGAAAATAGTTGGACACCTCAAATTACAAAAGCATAAAGCTCATATACAAAAGAAAAAAAATTACCTTAACCTATACCTCCATATTTTCAAATTTTCGCGAACATGTTCTCCAGCCTTTTGTCCGATCATATAATGTCCGACTGTGAAAATAAATTAATTGAACACAAATATGTATTAAAACACGAAGTATGAATTAAAAATACTGCAAATGAAGAGGTATATTGTAATCATTATCTAGAAGATAAGTATTGACAAATTTTTAATTATGAAGAAAATATCTTCCATGCTAGGCGCAATTTATGGAACGTACTAACACTAAAGTTAATTTTTTTTTGTGGGGCTTTATGACTCGTCGACATCGAGGTCATTAGAGCCCTGAAAACTTGTACAAGTACGGAAAATGTGTTACGCACCAAGGAGAGCCAACACGACTCTCCCCGCGTGTGGGACTCGCCGAATGACTCAACCATTCCCCACTAAAAACCCTCCTGAATTGCAATATATCAAAACGTATCTCAAAACATTACAAAAAATGAGGAAAATGAAAGATACCCAAGCCCTAATGGCGTCGGGATCGAAAAAAACAAGAGGTGACCAAGGAAGGTCAGGAAAGAGAAAGGAAGGAGCCTCGCACAAGTACGTGGAAGCAATACCAGACTCAGCTCGGGGCCCCGTGTTTGCCAAACACGCAGTTACTAGATATAAGTTCCCTGCGGGGTCGGGGATCGTGTTTCCCAAAGTCCCCTGGGGGGGGGGGGGGTTAAAGCTAATTAAAATACTATGCTATAATCTATTGAAAAGTGAATTCATTATAAGTGTGACATAGAAATCGGAAAAAGTAATGGAAATTATTTGAGATTCCAAAGGACTCTTCGAAGAGTTATGGCAAGTAAAATGCAACGCATGGCTAATATAATAAGTTGCAAATACAGAAATATTATTAAAATTGGCTGCTAATCAGTAGATGTGAATCTTCTCTCTCATGATCATAGACTATGAAGCTTACTATTGTGTCCGCCAGAGTTCAATTGCGTTACGTGAGGCGGACAATACACTGGAGGTATAATCAAGATCGAATCGTAGAAACAAAATAGTAGAAACGCTGTGAAGAATATTGTTATCTAAAGCATTAAAAGAATTCAAAGGTCTCAACTATGCGTATTGTTTATTAAGCATTCTGTGTAAAGTGTATTTTCCTCCTGTCTGGATTTTAAAACAATCCGTAATTACGCACGTATTCGCATAGAATATTGGAAAAATGTGTATTTTGTCAGGGTTTTTTTTCCTGGAATTTAATTTTTGAAATAAATAAAAAGAAAATTTAATATTACGAAAGCAGAAATATGGAAACTAACATATGAATTTAGTCTATTATATTACAACCCTGGGCTAAAGAAGCTAAAAATTTCAGACCTGTTGACAGACGTTTCAATAATCTCTGTGGAGTAATATATATATATAAATTCACATTACCAATTTTTCTTTGAATGTTGAGTTTTCTTTCTAATTTTCTTTTTGTATGTTTGTTTAGCAATGGAAATAAATAATGTTTTTCTTAACTTTTAGATTTGTGAATTGTTTTTAAATTTTGAATGTACATTAATGATTGTTTTAAGTTTCTTTTCTAATCCCGATCATCGCCGAGTAGTTCTGCTTGTGTAATATATTACACAGAAAAAATACTTATTACGCATGTTCCAAAGCGTGAGCTAATGGGGAAATTTGGAATTATTAAAACACTGGTTAGGGCATCACACATTATACACGCGTAGAACACGTTCGTTCCGATAGACCGGTAGGATGAGTAATCGAATTAAGGCACGCACTCTGTGTTTCACGGAGCGAACGAAAGGATCCACCCACTCTCTCTCGAGGAGAGCTTTCCTCTCTTCTTTGAGGTGCATGAAGCATCCGACGCATTTTGAATTCCCTTGAACTCTGCCAAGGAATAGCAAATGGAGCCTGCGCTCAAATAACGAGAGATTCGCAGTTCGAATCCGAGGAAGACCCAACGTTGTCTACGGCGTAGAATTCACTTCACACACACACGCGTAGCATTCAGGATGTGGGAAGAGAGGAAGATTTAGCGGGTAGAGTTGTTCTTCAAACATTCGCGCTAATGTAATTGTCTTTCTAAATTTAACACCATTTTATTTTTTAAACTTAGTCTGCCAAATTCACTTTGAAGTAAAAACGTTGAAGAAAAGTTATATTGCCCAGCACAATATCCAATGCAATGGAGAATGAAATAGATTTTAACTTTATTGCAAATATTTATGTTTGATATCAGTGATTACTATATGAAAATGAATGCTAGAGATAATTAAATAGCCCATTCATAAATTTTTGTGTTATTTTGTCAGTATGTAAAGGAACCAACAGTGAAAGAGATATTTTAACTTGTAAATAGCTCAAGAGAGCCCATCGCGAAGAGAAGTTACGATAAAAAAACATGAAAACCATATTATGAAAGAAGGTGGAAGAGAGAACGAAATCGCACGATATATAATAATAAATAACTACCTGTAAATATACTACGTCGCGAAATTCAAAGATAATACGAGGTATTCCTTAGAAGAGGTCACATGAATATTTCTAGGAAAATTAAGAGGATAAATATATAAAAAGATTACTTATAAACACTTTGTTATTTTATACCAAGTTACTTCAATAGCTGAAATTGAAAAATGAATCATAATAGATAAATCTGTAAAGGCAATTGATAAGAATTGGTACGAATCATTTTTCCTTCGGCACTATCCTGTTGTCCGCCTCTATCCACGTGATCACTTTTCAATAAACTAATGGTATTTTTACTTCCACGAAATGGATAATCTTCCTCCCGCTGAAATAGGAATGCATGATAATGGGAGATATGTAACAGGTCAAGACTTCATCATTCTTATGAGTGTACCCACGATACCACAAAATCCTTCGAAAAGCGTTTTCTGTCTGAGAACCTTCTTGGGTGCTGTAGCAAAAATTTGTACCTGCCAATAATCCAAAATCTTCGTACATAAACGGGAAGATACATAGCTCCTTCGCGAATACTAGAGACTTTCGCGGTTATCAAATTGAAATTGCGAAAACGGAAATGGTTTTACTCTAAGAGCAAGTTTGTTGCAATTGTGGACAGACACCTGCTGCGTCTGGAGGTTCCGATGTCTATGCTCACAGAGGCCTCAGGACGAAACGTAGAGACACAAAAATATGTGGTTCTGAAACACGTGTATTATTTTGAGATATACGTCTCAGTCCAGCCAAAGAAGAAAAAGGAGGTTCAAATTCGGAAACCAACCGAGGAATTTTGAAAATTGGCACAATTTCTTGTTGAGATGTTGTGAACTTATATATCAATAAAACAATACAAGCAACTAGCAACACTTTTAACAAAATGTGAAGTTTCGATGTCTAAAATATGAAGTGAAGTTGAAATTTCAACTGTAGTTTTGATGCGAGTACGAGCCAAGCTGGTACTTCAATACGGGCGAGTAGGGTAAGTTCTCCGTTTAATTAGCATCGGTTATGTCTACCCGGGTAAAAAAAGCATATTAGAACAATACAGTTGGCAGGCAAAAGTTCTAAATACTACAAACCAGTCTACTGTAATAAATTGAGGACAGCCACTGATATACATTCAATACTCCGAATAATATGTATTGTGCTACAGGTCAAAAAAGATTTTTCTTCAAACCTCAACGTCTAGATTTACTCCCAGGCAAGCTCAGTATGTCGTATATTGCGTACCGGGTCTATCCCGGGGTCAGATTGGCCGAAGCATAATGCGGGGCTAGAATTTACAAAACTCTAATTTCTACAAACCCATTAAGGTGTTCTCGGGAGAATACACGGGAACACATTGACTCCCTTTATTCGTGTTCTGCGACGCTATGCATCACCTCGACTGCATTGTTCAATCTCTTTCAGCATAGTAGATCAACCTAGACCGGCTTCTGTCATAAATTACTTCTCCAGAAATCCTTAAACTGTATCTGTTCATGAAATGGTAATGTGAAAATCGCTATATTTAAGGCCCTAGAGACGATTTTTAACTCTTTTGTATCGAATAATCCACTAACATAAATTCACATCAATATCACGTTAAATTGCTAGACCAAATATCTTCACTCAGGAATACCATTCTCTCCGCAAGATGTTCACCGAGTCAAGGATATTTTATGCATAGCACTAAGAAATACTTTATCAGCCATATTTCACCCAACAAACTCCTTTTCTCTGTGCATTCAATTCCATTTCCTTCCAATCTTAACGGTAAATCTTCCTTCTTTATCTTCAACATGGCCGCGTCTCTAGATATATTTCCTCCCTACGTAACTCGAGGTTTTTCGACCGGTTAGAATTTGCTACATTTACAGCAACTCTTTCTTCGAAAAGAATAACGTTCCCCTATTACTATCTCCGTCCATATGGAGGCACATGAATCTAGAAACTTGATTTATGTGAACAACTTGCATAGTCTCACAAGATAGAGCAATGGAAATCCCCTATTCTACAAGGAGTAAACAAAAGGCGCCAAGAAAAGCCTTTGCGAGGAACAGCGAGAGAAAACGGCATCCAATGTTATGAACCGTTACACTGAACTATTTTTGCTGTCATCTTATCATTTACAATACACAGGCCTCAATAACAACGTTTAGGCGGTAGGATTAGTAGTCAAAAATATTTGTTGAAAGAATATTATGGAAAATCTTTAGTTTTGTTCGCTGCGACTACTTATATTCGCAAACTCAAAACTCTGACAATGAAGTATGTAAAGGAAACACGAAGAGGTTTCGAAAGGGTACTCGGCGCTGACCACAAGGGGTTTTATGCCGAAAGAATAAATTGATGTAACGTTTTACGAAAACCCTTATTAGCGAGGTCTACATTAGATTATCTTACGTTATAATATAAATAAAAACAAGCACATAAAATAATCATTAAAGATAATAAATAATTTGCATTTGGATCGAGTCAGTAAAGTAAAGCTCTCAGGCGAGTTCAGCCTAACAGCAGTTCTGTGTAATCTCAGACAGTCATATAAATAGTCCTGCTTAATGAATGTTTCTGTGGGGAGCTAGTAAACGTCAAATATATTTTCTTCGAACATAACATATAAGAGGATAAATTAGAAATCTTAAAGACAATAAGACAAAGGATAATGACCTCTAAAACTTTAATAGGAAGATAATAAACCAACGTCCACAATTCCATACAGAGAAATTAATGTTTATGCAGCATGAATGTCTTCCGGCACAGAAATGCAACCGCTTTTCAACAGTGCTTTTCTATTCGAGGTGAAAAGCCAAAACAACCAGAAAAAGGCACACAAAGACGGCGAAGGGGGAAGATGACTCTCCTTGCGAACGTGGTCGTGCTAATTAGCAGGTCCTACTGCACCACTCACCCACCCACACAAGGAACGCCGCACTGTATTGCAAACCACAGATGGCGCTGATGATACAAAGGGAGGGTGTGCACGCATATGGAATGGAGCAATCTCACTATTAGCTACGACTTGGTGCTTACGACCAAGTCCTCGCAGATCAAGAGACTCACATCATTATAACTGTAGTACGATATACTCTACAAGTATAAAAAATATAGTACTTAAAATTAAATATTTTAATTCTTTTATAAAATGACCTGAAATATATAGGTTTCAACCGCGAAGAAACTTTAAGTCCATATCGTACTAAAATAGTGATTGCCTCTTTTATTAACATTTTTTTAGGAAGAACCTCAATGTGGAGTGTGAGACCATAGCAACCTGTCATCACTCATATCGTCAAACATCAATCAAATCGTCTGTAAACCTTTGGAGGCTTTCTTGCTTTACGCCCAGTCATCCCGGCTTGGTAGCTTCCACATGAATGTCCCAGATATAGCTGCGACTATTGAGAAGCGTACCCTCCTTCCTCTATCCATCTCCTGCTAGTATCAATAACTCTTAACTATTACTAACAGCTTCTACTAACCCCTCCACATCCCCCAGAGGACTTACATCTAGTAAGTACGTGTTTGGCGAACACGGGGCCCCGAGCTGAGTCTGGCATTACTTCCACTTACTTGTGCGAGGCTCCTTTTTTTCCTGACATCCCTTGGTCACCTCTTGTTCTTTTCGATCCCGACGCCATTAGGGCTAGGGTATCATTCATTTTCCTCATTCTTCTCATTTTCTGTCCTACCCCTCATTTTTTGTCCCCCTTCATGTTATGTGCCCCCCTCATTGTAGCCCCCCCTCCATTTGATGTATGTTGTGAGATATGTATTGGTATGTTGTAGATCAGGAGGGTTTTTAGTGGGTAGGGTTGAATTATTCGACGAGTCCCACACGCAGGGAGTCATGTTGGCTCCCCCTAGTGCGTAACTGCATTTTCCCTACCTGTACAATTTTTTCGGGCTCCAATGACCTTTGATGTCGACATGAGTCGTAAAGCCCCACAAAAAAAAATTGGGCCGAGTTCTTGGTTAAGTTAACTAAGCGACGCACCTACAAACAAGAGCCTTCCACCCAACTTCAACCTACTATCGCTCCATGCAGATAAGCTTGAATAGCACGCAACATTTCCCATTTACAAATACTACAATAGAATATCGCCACTTTACGATTTTGTAACAAGCAAGCCTCTAAGCACTACTAGGTGTGTGCTCATTTATTTACGATCACAGGTATAGTAAATTTTAAGAATATATTGACGCCCACTTAGTTCGATGTTTTAAGCTTTGAGGACGGACATGTAATTTGATTTCTTATAACTCCTACTTTGATTAAAATTCAGTAAAGGAAATATTATTTATTTTTTTATTTTTTCCTGTATATTTCTCACGTGTACGTTTCCCATACAGGAGCAAATATTATTCTATTCAATGTGTTTTTTAATCTTATATTTTTTGGAGTTGTCATAAAAAGGATAGCATAATTGTAATACGTAACCGATTGATTTTCTTTCCCAAAACATATTTTTGACAACGTTGCTAGCATGCTCAATAATTCCAGAAACATTGAAACAAAACTTACTATATTCTTTACTATTAAGTGAGTATTTACGAATGTATGTATGTTAGTATGTATGGTACGTATGTGTCTGATATACTTCTCGAAAATGACTTTCGAAAGATTCATAGAAAAGTTATATTACAAGAGAAAAGTAAATCAATGAAAATCCATCTAATAATAATTGAAAAGTTGGTAATAAACTAATAAAAATTGAAAAAATCAATAAGTAAAAAATGAAATAAAGAAAAATATTAAGAGTTAAACAATTCGAGAAATGTTTCATTTTCATTGTTAGTACGAAAACATTATTAAATATGACTCTTTGAACAATTCTCAAATTACTCGTAAGAAAAAGTACTTCACAAGAAAAAAAATATTCGTAACTGCATTCATTCCTTTCCTGTAAGTAGGCTATAAAAAGTCCTTCACAGAGAATCTTTGAGGACAACAGCGCTTTCTCATAAAGTAAAACAGTTATGTACGAAGACGAGCAAACCTCGAACAACACAAGCGGACGTTCACTACGAACTAATCAAATATGAAAAGATCAAATCTCTAAAAATATGTCGAATGTCAACTAACGTGAGTACGAGTATATCGAAGATCCCGTTTTTTTTTAGAAATGCCACATGCGTTTCATCTTTTTCTTCATTCGTGACCTCTGATAGCAACAAGATCCAGAGCATCGTGGAGCGCCATTTGAGACGTAGTGCCCCCGATAGACGAGTTTTCATCTCCACGGGTGGAGGGGGGGGGGGAGAGAAGGGAGCGGGAAAGTTCCGCAAGCGGGGGCAAAGCGCTCTCTGAAATTACTTCTCGGAAGCGATACCTCGGAGCCACACTACCACTGTCTCAGACACCATCAACACTTCCATAAGGAAGACACCATTTCTCTCTATAACATTAAGCTATACACCTTGACACATCGAAAGGCCCGGATGCCACCTGCCAATTTCTCGTACGGGGAGGGAAAAGGTGTTGAATTCATTTCGTACAAATATCAATGAAACTGGCCGTATTATTTTCTTATTTATTTGTAACAAAATAATACCACGTCACTAACAATTTCATTGGAAGAGTCTTAGATCCTGAATGTTGATTCTTTCCCTTCTTTAATTTTCTTAAATAAAAATGCCGAGGAAATATTTTAAATTTGCAAAATTGTGATAATAAGCCCACATAATCTGGTCATTCTTTATCGAATTTCTCACGGCAATAAACGCCGTGTTTTCTGGCCAAATGACAGCAAAATTTTTCAATTATTTTCCACGTTTCACAACATTCCTTCAATCCGAGAAGTGTTATCGTCAAACAGTTCTCATATTGTCCTTATTAGTACACATGATCTTCTTTTTCATTAAATACGTCGTATATACACTTATAATTACACGTAAATTAAAATAGCAACTAATGCGTACAAGAAAAACACCCTCGCCATTCTAATTAAGCAGCAATCTTTCAAATCCTTTAACTTTTAAGCGTCTAGCGTCTATGTGACGCCACAATTAGTTCACCAAAGCCCGTATAGGGTAATCGCAGACATATAGATGTTGAGGGTAAAAAAAACTTTATTACGAAAAACTGAACGCACAACAAAACTCTGGATCGTGTAACATAATAAATGCGGGATATAATGAGTGAATTTTGAGATTAAATACGTATATTCGGGACCGTCCCGAACACAAGCGAGACAGGTAGTGATCGTTTTTATGACCTCTCGGATTTTGTGTAACCCAATGTTCCTTCCAAAACATTTATCGGATTTCAACAAACAACAATAAAAGTTATAACCTAGAAACAATACGTTACGAGGAAAATCAATGTTTTCGAGAAGAATTCAAAGAATTAATTGTAATTCAATCAATAGTCGTTAAAGGCTTGGCGTCTCAAGTATAATTCTATTTGATAGAAGTAAAGGACACAAACAGGCCGCTAACAAAGTTTGAGTTTCGACCGACAAAGTCGTCTTCTAACATACACGACCATTGGCTAAAAATTAAACACCAATTCTACGATAATTTTCCTCTGGCTTTCTTAAACATGCATCTAATCCCGCTGTGGAGATAAAATTTAAAAAAAAACAGAATATAGTTTTCAAAGGCGATGGGTTCAAAAATGCGAGTAAAAAGTGTTTTGCTTTACGGCTTGCCGACATCGAGGTCATTAGAGCCCTAAAATTTTGTACGGGTAGGGAAAATGCAGTTACGCGCAGAGGAGAGCCAACATGACTCTCCCCGCATGTGGGACTCGCCGAATGACTCAACCGTACCCACTAAAAACCCTCTAGAATTACAACATATCCAAACATAAAAAAGGGCGAAAAAGAGAGCCAACAGATTCCTAAAACATTATAAAAACCGAAAACAAAGAAAAAAGTAAATTTACAGAGAAAAAAATGTTAATTCAAAGCAAAGGGGAAAAAGATATTTAATTCCAAACCCTCCCGAGAACTTGTGGGAAGAACCCAGTTTCGTTCATGGATTTGAGCAATGACATACGTAGAAAGATCAGATACTGTTCCAGAGGCCGCATTCCTGAAAGAATCTAAAAAGACGCATCAAAATCGGTTCATTTTGCCCAAGCATAACGTTCAAACAGTAATTACAATAGTTTATTATGTATATTTTTTCATTGACAGCAGTATCCCACATTCCGGTTTCCTTCATTACTCTTTGCTTTGGTTTCACAAGCGTTGGAATATTAAACTTCACTCCAACATATTATATAATTTCACGTAGATTTTCATGAACTCTATTTTTCGCTCTCGTCCTTAATTTCAAAAAGATATTAGTAAAATATCCCGTAACGTGAAAAAGAAGAAAAAAGATCCCATTAGTTACGTGACTAAACGGCATACCCTAAAAAAGTGGCGACATCCACATTTCCGGAGAAACACTCCTCACAAACGGGTTCATCATAAAATAGTAAGAGATATCGGTGACTGAGAGGACAATGTCCTATGCGAAGGCAAGTTAGCAAGACCTCCTCGCGCCTGGCTGACCTACAGAAACCGCTCCTTGACTTCATAAAACGGAGCTTATTCCCTTCAACAGCCAACCACTCACTGTTACTTTCACTCAGAATTCTTGTCTTTGTGGAAGTTTGGAGATCTCGTTTCAGAATCGTAATGAAATCCAAGCGATTCTTAAGACATGCCGCTTATGCGGATACTCCTGTTTTCTCATTTCCTCTGATTCCCATGTGTTCGGAAATCCAGGAAAGCATTATGTTCTTTCCATCACTTTTGAGGCGAGAAATGCACATCCTGAATATTCTGGATCATCTTATCAACTGGACACACAGTCTGGATTGCTCGAAGGGCACTTAGAGAATCAGAACAAATCAGGAAATTCGATCCGCGGGAGCACTTTGTTGATCGCAGTTCTCTCAATATGGCGTAGCACTCTGCGGTGTAAACGCAGCACATGACCCTGATAATTGAAACCAGATATTGGGACTCCAACTAATCCTTTATAAATATAGAACGGAGACACTTTTTCAAGTGTCCTGTCTATACGCGACTTTACTACAAAAACATTATCGTGAGGAATGTTCTTTAACATTGACTTGTTGTCTGAGGCGGGAGGGCTGTGAACCCACGACCGCTTCGAAGGCGTTTGGGTGTGAGACTCCCATTGTAGTTCACCCGCTCCGCTAGGTGACGTGTTATTATCCTCGCGTATGGAATGTATCTCACCCACGGGGTTCCCCACCCACCACGGAGTCCAACAAGGGGACACCCCACTGGGGTGCCAGGGTTGACACGGGGATATAGTGGGGACACGCAGGGTTCTTCAAGCAAGGTTGCTCCATCGCCGCCGACCAGCGGGAAGAATCCCCTGCGCGCGGCCCCTCACCCTGGAGTTTAGTCGAAAACCTACTCCAAGCCGATTGGTCGGGGGTGGGTTAGCCCGCGATCGCCCGTCTAGAAGAGGCCGAGGCCAAACAACCGTATTGGATGCAAATTCTAGGATTGCACGGTTCCTCAACTCGTCAGGACACCCATTCCCTCCAGCACGGGTCACCATGCACGGCAAACACATAGGTGAGCGTTCAGCACACAGAGAAGGCCAATAATTTTAAAGAGAATAAAGGAAATAAAATGAGTACTGGATTCATCCATTATTGCAAGAAGATAGAATAAATAGAAATGTTTGATATACTTGTTTTTTTTCTGCGCGATTTTCTTCACATTCAGTTTGGGATATTCGTCACTCAGTATATCCCAAGTGGCTTTCCGTGATTCTATTTCTAATATACGCTTTTCGGTGTCGAAAACCTGGGCCATTTTTCTGCAAGCCGTGCGATCGCACCGCAAGTCGCTCATCGTGAGACAGAGTCGGGTGGTTGCGATACGTGAGCCCTGTTAAGCACTGTCCACCAATCGCCGTCGACTCTGGAGAAAATCTCAGGCCATTAGATAATATACGTGTTAACGCACTTGGTCGCAGAGACGATCAGCAACGTCCCGCGTATTGGCGACGTACAAGCGGCAGACTAGTCGCCGTAACCAATCAGGTGCTAGCATTTGTAACGCAACCGCTGGACGCTATCACAAGACGAGCAGCTTCCCAGGTGAACACACACCACGATGAAAAATTGTTCAGACTAAGGATCTTTGGGTATTCTTTTGTAACAGATATTGGTAAATACTCCTCTGTGAATACAACCATTGTAGACTGGAATAACTTATCTGCAACAACACTTTCGAACGTACCAAAAATTAAAATGATTCCGCAACCGTCTTCTTCCTTCGTTGAAATAGGATCATATGTGAAGTGCAGTGAAGTGATTGGAGTCTAAGGGTATAGAAAATATTCAGAGTGAAAGATAGTAATGAAGTTTACATGATTAATCTCAGCAACCCTGTTTTGATTTTATTTTTTATAGTTATTAATTTCTTTTATTTACGTTATAGCAATTACTTTTACACTAAGCGTATAGGATGAGTAATGACATGTGAGTATATTGAGCGTGCTTGCACGTATGAGTGTTTCTGTAACTGTTTGTAAGCGAAAAGGTGTTTGTGTATGTATGTGAATATACGCACATATGAACCTCATGTAGATAATTCATTTCTCACCAGCGGACTAATAAATTATTATTATT
>NNCF01126594.1:595559-635156 GCA_002313205.1 Laupala kohalensis | reverse complement strand
AAAGAGAAAGGAAGGAGCATGGCACAAGTAAGTGGAAGTAATGCCAGACTCAGCTCGGGGCCCCGTGTTCGCCAAACACGTACTTACTAGATGTAAGTCCCCTGGGGGGATCAAGGAATAAGGCTCAGACGACAATACATAGAATATTTACAAGAGGCTAAGAGTCAAATGTACAAAAAGATGTTACGTTTTTTCCTCTTCAATTTCCACTATCCTTTACATACCAAAAAAAACCTTCACCATCTCAGTTGCTCATATCCTAATTGTAACGAAATTTCTATTTCTCACCAGCTGAACCGGCAGACGTTGTCCTGTCCGAATTTAAATAAATTTGTCTGTTAACGTGTTTGATTGTTCAATCACAATTCAACTGAAAATGGACAATTAATTCTCTTTGTTGCAGCTGTATAACCTTTTTTCACATCAAAACTCACGGTAATTCGTAGGTAAACAAGTAAAATTGATTGGGTTAGAACGACGAAAAAACTCATTTTATGAAACGATTGTGATGAACTTACAACAGAATCACAATTCAACTGAAAAACTGAAAAATCAAAACGAAAAAGAACTAACCAAATACGACGTTCCTATAGTCAATTATGATCGAGAGTTCACGCAAAAGTTATAATTTTTGCAGTTTTTTTTCGACTTACCTTTGTAATTGTCCCGATTTTTTTGCCTGAAAACTTTTCCAAGGCAATAACATTACTTATTAATCATGTTACGTCGAATGAAAATGGGAGACGGGACCGGGATTTGACCGCAATCTAAAAGATTTCTATGAATAACATTACTACTATAACTGAATATTTCTATCAACTTTATTTCGCTCGATCACAACAATAGAAGGTCACTGGTAACAAGACATTAATCAAAGTGATGAGAAGTGAACTAAATATAAAGTCGATGGGCTCACTGCTTCCGAAGGTGTCGAGCGAGAATAACTCTATTTTCTCCTCTCACCACAATATTCATCAATATAATTGATGGAAAACAATTTTTTCATAAGATCTGTGTTAAAATAAAGACCAAATATTATTTTAAAACCAAGAAAATGTACTTTAAACTGAATAAATTTATTTCTCATTTTGATCTATAATCTTTAGAATTAATAGTTGACTTCGAATTAACATAGATTGCAAGTTATTTCTAATTTAGTACTCACTTTACCATTGCACGAACTATCCTATTTTATGTTCAAATCAACACAACTAGTACGCAAATCCTTTTTGGAGGACAGGTCAGTATCATTCACTCCCTCCAAACCAATATTACAAATAATTAAAAACCTATTGGTTCAAGTGTATGTTAAAGTAACTTTTTAAATTGAATATTCATTACAGCTCCTTTTCACCATTTCCGAAGAAGCGAAGTGTTGCAACATTTTGTACGGCGAATTGTATTTTATGAAGATTCTCCAAAGTACATTCCCAAACAACGTATTATGAAATTTGTTTTTTTGTGGGGGGGCTTTAGGGCTCGTCAACGGCAAGGTCACCAGTGCTCTCGCAGGTTGGGAAAAATGCAGTTTCGCACCATACAGAAGAGTCGTAAAGACTCTTCCCCGTTTGTAGGACTACTCGAATATCTCGACCATTCCCACTAAGAAAACCCTACATAATTCAGCAAATATCGAAACACAAAGATGAAAGAAAAGAAAAGAGTTGCCGAATACATTATATCATAAAAAGGAAGAAAATTCTAAAAATTATAACTTTCAAATTACAGAAAAGACGCACAAAAGAAGAGACCGGGAAGAGGAAAGAAGAATGCAAATTTAAACCCTCCCGAGAATCCGTGGGAGGAGCCCCGATCTACTCATAAAATTCAATAGTTTATTAACATTAACCGTTTCATTTCCAGAAATTGTTGGTAAATCTGCAGCCAGATCAATTTGTCTCCGTAAACTCGAGTATCTTCTGCAATCAGTTAGTAGGTGACGCACTGTCAGAGAACAGCCACACTCCTCACAAACGAATTCATCATCAGGTAGTAAGAGATACCTATGAGTGAGAAGACAATGTCCTATGTGCAGGCGGGTCAGCAGGACCTCGTCTTAAAATTTACCGATTCATTACCGAGAATTGTTGGTAAATCTGCAGCCAAGCCAGTTTGTCTCCGTATTCTCGAGTATTTTCTGAAATCAGTTAGGTGACGCACTGTCAGATAACTTTTTTCTTGTGGGGATTTACGGCTCATGTCGACATCAAAGGTCTTTGGAACCCGAAAAACTTGTACAGGTAGAGAAAATGCATTTACGCACTAGAGAGAGCCAACATGACTCTCCCCGCGTGTGGGACACGCCGAATGATTCAACCCTACACACTATAAACCCTCATCTACAACACACCAAAATATAACTGAAGAATGATTTTATTTCACTCAAACAAGAAGCTAAACGTTTCAATATGTTAACACTGGAAAGCCATCGCACTTTATTGTGCAGAAGTAGGTAAGAATACTGGCTTTCTATTTCTTCAAGAAATTCCTTAAACTAGCGATAGTAGAGTGCTTTTGCCAAAATGCAGTTAATGATCTTAATTACAAAGTTCATGAACTCAACTCTTTCGGCCGGAAATGTTTGAGCACAAAGCGCCTCTTGATGAATTATGCAGTGATACGTTAAAATTTCGTAGTTTATTTTTTCCCGAACAATCGTTACCCCTTTATGCATTTCTGTCATACTTCTGGCTCAATCAGTTGCTATAGAACCGATTTTATTTATATCGATTTCATAGTCTTCCAAGCATTTTTGCACAGCCTTTGCTATATCTTCTCCACGAGTTTGTCCTGAGAGCGGCAGCACTCCTAGCAGTTCTTCTTTTGGAACTTGGGACGACATATACCTGACAAAAAGGGTAACTTGTGCCGTGTATTGTATGTCGTGAGACTCATCCATAGCAAGTGATAAAGCAGAAGCCAGTTTAATGTCTACCACTACCATATGTGTTACATTTAAAGACATTTTAACAGTTCTATCTTGTACTGTTTTAGCAGATAAAGGCAAATCTTTGATTTTTTTCATGATTTTTTTTTTCAAATCACGAAACAGTTCTTGAGATTATTCCTTTCAACAGCTAACCACTCATTGCTCCATTCACTCAGATTCCTTTTCTTGCGGAATTTAGTAGATCTCGTTTTGGAATCGTGAAGAAATCCACGCGATTCCTGAGGCATGCCGTATTTGCGGAATCGTCTGCTTCCTCATTTCCTCTGATACCCACGTGTCCGGGAACCCAGCAAAACATTATGTTCTTTCCATCACTTTGCAGTGAGAAAAGTACATCCTGGATGTTCTGGATCAGCTTATCAGCGGGATACATGTTCTGGATTGCTTGGAGGGCACACAGCGAATCAGAACAAATCAGGAAATGTGATCCGCAGTAACACTTTGTTAATCGCAATGCTCGCAATATGGCGTAGCACTCAGCAGTGTAAACACTGCACAAGTCGCCTAGACGGTAAACACTGGTCTCACGAGGAAATACCACGGAGCAGCCGACACCATCAGCCTGCTTCGACCCGTCGGTAAACACAGGGATACGGACCCGGTGTTTGTAGAGGATTAGCTGAAAGTATACCCTCAACATCGGAGCTGGAGTGTTCTTCTTGTCATGATGCAGAAGATCGAAAATAATCTTCGGCTTGTGCAAAGCCCAAGGAAGAGACTTACTAAAACCTTGATGTAAGACATTAGGTGCGCGTATATTTAAGGATTCCAAAATTTGTTTGGAGCGATATCCAAAAGGTTTGGTTGCCCTCAGTCTGTTGTTGTAGAAACGGATGAAGAAGAGGATGGATGAAAAACCGCGTTGTGCACCAGAATGTCAGGTAAAGTTTGCAAGTGGCAAAAGTGTCGTAGCATGAGGATTTGCCGCCGGAGGGAAAGAGATGGTTCGCCACTCTCGACATACAAACTCGGAATGGGACTAGTGCTGTATGCACCCGTAACTAGTCGAATTCCTGCATGGTGGACACTATCCAACTTCTTCAAATAGCTTGCACGAACAGAGCTATAGACAACGCAACCATAATCGAGCCGAGATATTATGAATGTTCGATAAAACTGGTGCAGGGAGTAGCGATCAGCGCCCCATTCCCTGCTACTGAGGCACTTCAATAAATTCAGAGATTTTAATGTTCTTGCTCTTAGGTCTGTTAGATGTTGAATCCAATTCAATCTCTGATCAAAGATCAGACCTAAGAATTTCACAGAAGGATATAATTTGAGAACGATTTTCCCAAGGGCGAGATGAGGTTCTGCCAGAAGACTTGGTCTCCTACTGAAAAGAACACAGCGTGTTTTCTCAGCAGAGAAACGAAAACCTGTCGTTTTCGACCAGTGGTATAATCTATTAAGGACGAGTTGGATTTGTCGCTCCGCACCTGTAACACTCTGTAATGAACAAAATATAGCAAAGTCATCGACAAAAAGAGAGTGTAAAACAGGATTCTTTATAGCAGACGTAATGCTGTTTATAGCCACTGCAAATAAGGTCACACTCAAGACTGAGCCCTGAGGAACACTGTTCTCTTGAAGGAGATCCGAGATGTCTCTTCCAATTCTATAGCGGAAGGAACGTTGATCCAAAAAGGACATGAGCATCAGAGGAAGACGTCCTCTCAATCCCCAGGCATAGTTGTTGTANAGTTGTTGTAAAATGCCATGACGCCAAGTAGTATCGTAAGCCTTCTCGATGTCGAAGAATATTCCGATGAGATGTTGTCTTCGGACGAAAGCATCTTGAATTGCTGTTTCCAGGAGAAGTAAGTTGTCCGGGTTTGGAATGGAACTTCCTGAAACCACACTGAGATCGACTCAGCAAGTCATGCCGTTCAAGACATCAGACAGGACGTCGGTTGATAATTCTCTCCAGAGTTTTACCGACGCAACTCGTCAAGGCAATGCTTCGATAACTACTAATGTTCGTTTTGTCCTTACCTGGTTTCAATAAAGGGATAAGCGTTGCTTCTTTCCACGAATTAGGGAATACTCCTTCGGACCATGAAAGATTAAAGATATCCAGAAGGTATTCTTTCGACTCGAGACTTAGTTGTCTCAGCATTTCATAATGAATGGAATCAGGGCCAGGAGCAGTGTTGTGGACTGTCGCTAGAGCTGACTCAAGTTCCCACATAGAAAAGGGAGATTTGTAGGGTTCCCAGTTGGTAGAACGAAAGTCAAATGGTGTGCTCCCTGCTGTTTCCCTTTTTCTCGCGAAACCAGGATCGCAGTTTGCTGTAGATGTGAGGTCAGCACAATATTCAGCCATTGCTGTTGCCATTTCTCTTTTGGTGGTGAGAACCCGACCCTGATAGAGTCCAGATATTGGGACTCGAGAATACCTTCCAGATATCTTTCGGATGGACTCCCATACTTTAGTGGACGATGTTGTTCTCTTAATGGTGCTTAGAAACGCTTTCCAGGAGGTGGATCTGGATTCTTTGATAGTTCTGCGCGCTTTTGCTCTAGCAATCCGATATGCGGCGAGGTTTTCTGGGGATGGACTAGCCTTAAATCTCCGCAATGCTCTTCGTCTTGCCCGAATGGCGGAACGAAATGCGGCATTCCACCAGGGGACATGAGGTCTTCGCGGAAAAATAGATGTTTTCGGAATGGATTCTTCAGCGGCGTGATGAATCATCTGTGTCAGATGGTCGACCCTCTGTTGGTCAGTTCCTTTGGTAGTTTAGGACAGTCAAATGTCACAATGAAGGAACTGGTCATCTCCAGAACACCATTTACCTTCCTCATGACTTGACTGACCTCAACTAGGTGGTCAGCTTCCCATTCTACAACTAGTTCTTCTGTTGTCATATCAATAATGTCCCTGCAAGTTACGACCCCCTTGCTGCGATTAAGTGCAGCATGGAGCTCGCACTTCACAGGGAACGCTCCCAACAAATTACATTTTAAAAGTGCCAACGCTTGCTTGTTGGTGTTGGTTTCCAACAGCATTGACCCATTTCGCAATCTTTTCATAGATTTCAGCGTTCCAACTAAACCCTGCAATCCTTTGAATATATAGAACGGGGATACTTTTTCAAGTGTCCCGTCTATACGTGTCATTACTATATAAACATTTTCATGTGAAATGTTCTGTTTCTTATCAATTTTTATTCCTGAAGCAGGAGGGCTCTTAGCCTTCGGCCGCTTTGAAGACCCTGAGGCGTAATACTTACCTTGCGACTCGCCCACTTCGCAAGACAGGGGAAAACAAGAGTCTTTTATTTTATCCCACGAGTTCGGAAGAAATAAATGTCCGGTGACGTGGAGCCCCCGCATCACGCCACTAAGCCTTGCTCAAATGAAGTGCGGCAGTTGCCCCAGAGGTTGATACGCTAGAGAGTGTTTGACCTCAACACCCATTCACCTCATCGGCGCGTAACACATCTTGAGGTTGAGGGTTTTTTTATAGAGGTTTAATCCTTCCTCGCGACCCGGCCAATGAAGGCAAGATCTCCGCCCTTCAAAACACGCAATTTTCCACCATCACGCCAATGGTGGTCGCTGAAGCATGTCCAAAACTTACGGTGTCCGAGGACTGGTGGCGCAATACCAGTCCCCAGCTCGGAACCGTGGGTTTGCCAAGCCCATGCTCACTCGAAACTGAGCTTCCTGCGGGGGGGGGGGAAGGAGTAGAAGAGGAAAGGGAAGAAGGGGAAAATGAAAGATACCCTAGCTCTAATAGCGTCGGGATAAAAAAGAACAAGAGTTTACAACGGGAGGTCAGTTAAGAGAAAGGAAGGAGCTTGGCACAAGTAAGTGGAAGCAATGCCAAACTCAGCTCGGGGCCCCGTGTTCGCCAAACCCGTACTTACTAGATGTAAGCCCCCGGGGGGGGGGGGTCGAAAGGAACAAGAGGTAACCAATGGAGGTCAGTATAGATAAAGGAAGGAGCATGGCACACTTTTTCCTTTATTGACATGACTCATTCGATTCGTCATCAAAAGTAATTCTCCTGACTTTTGCTTAATGACAATTACTTTTGATGACAAGTCGAATGAGTCATGTGTAAAAAACAGTGTAAAGGGACTTTTTGCCATTCGTCTGCTAGACCCTTTGTTGGTAAGACGTTAATTTTATAAGACGTACCAAACTATTTTCATTATTAGTAGTATGGTGATATGTTAAATCCGCGTATGCCATAGGACCCTTGCTCGGAATTGATGAATTGGTCCCTTGCTTGCTTGGGCAGAGTAAATTAGCGTTTCTTTTTTTTGCACAAAAGTTTCTTTTTGAAAATACAGAAAAGAAAGAAACAAACAACACAACTTCCTTTAATGGAATATAAACGAACCTTCATAACAGTTACTTCCGTTCAAAACATCATGTGGCACTTTAAAAGTTCCGATCATCGCAATGGCTTCGAGAATCCATTACGAAGGCTGGCAATGCGTCCGAAGGCACAACGTTGGGATGGAAGAAGTGTTGGTGGAGTGCGGCGCAGGGGGGGGAGGTGAGCAATAACACACTTCCAGCAGCAGCGGCACGCTAATAACGGCAGCGGAGGGTAATTGCTGGCGTCGTCGCACGGCATCTGTCAAGGCAACCCGTGGGACAGGCGTCCGTGCCTCCCAGAAACCCTCCTTTCATTAAGCGACGAAGGTTCTTTAATTGCTCCGTGCTACGCGGGAAGTGGGGGGGGGGAGGTCGCAGATCCGCAGCAGGTGCGAAGGGGGTCCGACCACCGGACGGAAGTGGGGAGAAGCTTCCGGTTGCGAGGCGTCCGTCGATTACACAGGTTAAATGGGTAGGAAATCGGAACACTTAAGTTTAATTGATTTTGGTCCACTTTGCGCTAAGAGATAGGTCTTGAAAGTGAACCGGAATTCCAAGGAGACGCCCTCGGATGCTTTGTGAGTTTCGTGCTGGCGACATTCGCACTCTGACGGTAGTTGTGAAATTTGCGTCTCCACTGACACTTCACACCATCCTCTCTATATCGCACATCATGTACAGATTTTCTGAATCAATTTCGCGTTCTTTAATTTCAAATCTCTTTAAATATTCGTACAAAATATATTTTGCTACAATAGAGAATTTTCAGAATTGAGGGCATTCTGGTTTGAGTCACGAGTATTATGATGTAGTTCAAAATAATACTCGGCGTAATTAATAGTTTTATTGTGAACTGAAGTTTAGAATACTTTACTGAGTCACAAAATAGCCATTAAATTCACAATATTTCCGATTAATAGATAACGTTATAACAACGCCAAATATATTGTGGATTTTTCATGACTTTCAAGTAAGAATCAATTCCAAAAACAGAAAATGGTGGTGAAGCTTTTCTCAGATTTGAAAATTCCCTCACAAAGGAAAAATCCAATACATTTAAACTCGCACCACGAAAATTGTAAAAAAGAACTATTTATTAACAAGCGTTAATACAATATAAGTTTTAAAATTTAATTGACCTTTCATAGGCAATTAATAACTTCGATGTCACGTTTTAACGAGAACAATGGCCTTCGACAAACTATAAGTAAGGTAGTATAAATAATCCTAGTAACATTAGATAATCCTTATCATAGTATGATCCTAGTAACATAACACAATATAGTGATAAGTTCATCCATAATTCTAATTTCTCTTTACCAAACTGTTCCCACTGTTTGTTTAGAAAGCCAACTTTATTTATCATTATTTGATCCTGTGGTAATAGAATTATTACGTAGATCAATACTAGCTTATAAAGCTACAACGTTTATCCTAAAGGAGATGAAATAACGATAATGCTGTGTAACGGTGGGATCGGACGTTAGACTCAGTGCATTGTAACACAGAGTTTTAAAGTATTTCTCTCATAGGATACTTGTAACTTTAAACTATGTTACTCTAGTCCCTGTACTCAAACACTCAAACAAGCTAAGGAAAAAAGGACATTGGACCAAATATTTGTCCCCACATTTTTCGGAAAAACTAAAATATTTCTTCCGGAAGGAGTATAGCTAGCGTTACTTAAATGGGAGAAATAGTAGGTTTCGTTATAGACGCGTTCTGGAGGGGAGGGATCTTTGGAAACGGTAATTTTCACATTTCATAGACGACCCCTACGTAAAGTCATGGTTTTGAGCACTACTGAACAACGTCAATAGGAAAAATCTGCAATTTCTACACGAATAATCTTAAAATTAGGACGATGCCAAGAAGCTAAGCAAAGCATAGAAATCCCCGATCGGTCGTCCCACTCGTTAGGGCACGGCGTGGCTTCCGGTCCGTTAGCGGCGGAAGCGCGTCTCCACCCCCCACCCCCCTCCCCATGGATGCAACACCATCCTTCACCGAAGCGATCAGAGCAGATCGGGACGACTCAGAAACCAAGAGGTTCGAGAGAGAGAAAAGATTCGCTACGAGACTATGTACTCCCAATATTGGAGGAAAAATGGACAAGGTCAGATGAGGTAGATGAACTTGTCACTAAATCAGATTCTTCTATCAATTTGGTATTGAATTTACGACCGAATTTAACGTATTATTGTTCCCTGGAGGAGTCTAGAGTCTGTAAACCAAGCGTTGTGTTATTGAAAACGTTTCTTAATTACGAATGAAGTAGGTATTTCAATACACACGATTTGCTTCTTAAAATAAAAGCAACAATAATTTCTCTTAAAAAAACTTTTTTAAAGTTTTTTCTTTCGCTTATTATTGTTTTATTGTTCACGAATTATTTTTGTAACAACCGATCAAGTCATAAAATTGTCGTACGCTTTTCCGTGGAGCTATATCTCTTGGGAACTTTCGGGACCTGTTATGGGATATTTTGACTTTGGCTACTTTAAATGCTATTTTTGCTTTAAATTACACATTCATTACGCAGATTCTATATCGTTTTAAAAAGTGAGTAATGTAAAGACTATGTCAATCGACATAAAAAAGTTACGTATCAAGAATTGGGAAAGGTATACCAAGGAATAGTTTTGAATCATTTTTTGTACTTTAAAATAATTCTCGTATTTTTATACGTATGACTATTCTTGGCCAAATAACAAGTAAAAAACCGAGCAGTTTTCCTAGAATGACTCACTAGAGCATGGCGCGCTGCAATCTGCAATACACAGAGGTAGCGGGTGCAGCCTCAGGGGCATCGTGCACAGGCAATATGCCTCTATGCATGTGCCTAGCCTTTCACACACAATCAATGTCGGAGGTTGGCAGCATCCACTGCCTACTTTGCACATGCCACTGGCATTTACTGACAAGCTCTTCTCCGATACACGCTCCTCGAACGGGATCGCTAAATCGATACGGAAGCCCTTACGAATCGGCGATGCAAGGAACGGTAGAGTACAGATTGCGAAGTAAACTGTGACTGAGAAAAAGTTGAAGTTAGTACCATGCAACTCAAAAAGGTGTCTCTCTCTGTCACTCGCCCAGTCTCCAATGCTCCATATCTGTGAGAAAAGAGAAAACAGATAAACGTTCCAAGAGTTGTATTTATTTATTTTTTTGTGGGGTTTTGCGGCTCGCCGAAATCGAGGTCATTAGAGCCCTAAAATTTCGTACAGGTAGGGAAAATGCAGTTTCGCACTAAGGAGAGCCAACATGATTCTCCCCGCGTGTGGAACTCGCTGAATGACTCAGCCATACCCACTAAAAACCCTCCTGAATTACAGTATGTCCACATATAATAATAATAATTTTAAAAATTAAAGAAAAACATTTAAAAACCGAAAGCAAGGAATAAAGATTAACTTTGGAGATAGAAAAATGTTAATTCAAAGTAAAGGAAAAAAAGATTTAAATCCAAACCCTCCCGAGAACTTGCGGGAGGAGCCCCATTTCATGTATGGATTTGAGCAATGACATACAAAGAAAGATCAGATACGGTTTCAGAGGCCACATTCCTGAAGGAATCTACAAATACGTAACAAAATCGGTTCATTTTGTTCAAGCATAACGTTCAAACTGTTCGGTAGATTACGTCACCGTCGGCTGGTACTATATTTAAGACTCTCCAGAACAAAGTGTTCCACTGTAAGTGTTGTATTGCAAGTATCACAGATAGGGGGAGGTTCACCGCGTAAGAGATGACCATGGGTAAGATAGCAGATGACACCCAGGTCTGTGTGCCATGATGGCAGTGGAAAGCAACACAAACGTAATTATTCATTGCTGAGCCATCAGCATATATGAACATATCCAAATAGGTTTTCAGTTCTCCGAAGTGTTGTTGGTACACAGCAGCAGGAGTGTCTTGCTTTCAGCATCGACTTTCGGTGGTTGGTTGCATGAAGGACCAAGGTGGTGTGAGAACTTTTTTTTTTTGTGGGGCTTTAGGGCTCGTCAACATCGAGGTCATTAGAGCCCTTAAAACTTGTACAGGTAGGGAAAATGCAGTTACGTACTAAGGAGAGCCAACATGACTCTCCCCGCGTGTGGGACTCGCCGAATGACTCAGCCATACCCACTAAAAACCCTCCTGAATTACATCTCAAAACTCAAATCCCAACATATCTCATGACTACTTAAAAAACTTTTTTAAAAAAAAGAAGAAAGAGGAAAATGAAAGACACCCCAGCCCCAACAGCGTCGAAATCGAAAAGAACAAGAGGTGACCAAGGAAGGTCAGGAAAGAGAAAGGGAGGAGATTAGCACAATTAAGTGGAAGTAATGCCAGACTCAACTCGGTACCCCGTGTTTGCCGAACACGTATTTACTAGAAGTACCCTGGGGGGGGGGGTGAGAAGTGTGGGTATTTCACTGGAGGAGGTAGTGTGATGACGTTTCCCTCCAGCAGTTGTTTAAAACGGACATATGCTGGGCGGGGTAACGAAGGTCTTGCAGCGTAAGATGGACAATATTTGGGAGAATGGATTTGATGGCGAGTAGGGTGATCTGAAAATTCCATCAGTTTCACTCCGAAAGATCCAAGTAAAATATCACAGCTTCTGTTAAGAAATGGTTCGCCAGCGTCCACTAGTAAGCACTACAAAATATTTTAAAAACATATTTTTCCGAGTCATCAGGTTGGTAAGGGGTAATGGTAAGATGCATTAGAGTTATAACAGTTACGTTGCTTAACATAATGGAGAGTTGAAATGTATCACGAGCATTCATAATTCTCGTGCAGTGAATGTGTTACACCATGGTTTTTATGTTCCGAAGCAGAACAAGAAAGACTGTGATAGCTGTAAAATATTTTTTATTTTATTTGTATCGAGTCTTGAAGAATGAATAGATTTTTCTTTTTCGTGGGGCTTTAGGGCTCGTCAACATCAAAGGTCATTAGAGCCCATGCAAGTAGGGAAAAATGCAGTTTCGCACAATAGAGAAGAGTCATAGTAACTCTTCCCCGTGTGTGGGACTCGCCGAATATCTCGACCATACCCACTAAAAAACCCTCCTGAAATCAACAAATATCTAAATATAAAGATGAAAGAAAAGAAAAGAAAACAGAATACCAATACATTATTTCGCAAAAAAAGAAAACAATTTTTTAAATATCATATTTTTGAATTACAGAAACGAACGATGAAAACAAAGAAGACAATAAAGATGAAAAGGGAATGCAAATTTTAAACCCTCCCGAGAACTTGTGGGAGGAGCCCCGATCTACTCATAAAATTCAATAGTTTATTAACATTAACCGTTTCATTCCCGAGAATGGTTGGTAAATCTGCAGCCAGACCAATTTGTCTCCGTATACTTGAGTATCTTCTGCAATCAGTTAGTAGATGACGCACTGTCAGAGAACAGCTACACTCCTCACAAATGGGTTCATCATCAAGTAGTAAGAGATACCTATGAGTGAGAGGACAATGTCCTATGCGCAGGCGGGTCAGCAAGACCTCGTCGCGCCGGGCTGGCCTACAGGAACTGCTCCATGACTTAACACATGATTTGATAAGTCGGAGCTTATTCCTTTCAACAGCTAACCACTCATTGCTCCATTCACTGAGAATCCTTATCTTGACGAAATTTAGTAGGTCTCGTTTTGGAATCGTGGAGAAATCCACGCGATTCCTGAGGCATGCCGCCTTTGCGGAAACGTCTGCTTTCTCATTTCCACTGATACCCACGTGTCCAGGAACCCAGCAAAACATTATGTTCTTTCCGTCACTTTGCAGTGTGAAAAGTACATCCTGGATGTTCTGGATCAGCTTATCAGCTGCATACATGTTCTGGATTGCTTGGAGGGCACTCAGAGAATCAGAAAAAATCAGGAAATGTGATCCGCGGGAGCACTTTGTAGTTCGCAATGCTCGCAATATGGCGTAGCACTCAGCAGTGTAAACACTGCACAAGTCGCCTAGACGGTAGCCACTGGTCTCACGGGGAAATACCACGGAGCAGCCGACACCATCAGCCTGCTTCGACCCGTCGGTAAACACAGGGATACGGTCCCGGTATTTGTAGAGGATTAGCTGAAAGTATATCCTCAACATCGGAGCTGGAGTGTTCTTCTTGTCATGATGCAAAAGATCGAAAATAATCTTCGGCTTGTGCAAAGCCCAAGGGGGAGACTTACTAAAACCTTGATGTAAGACATTAAGTGTGCGTATATTTAAGGTTTCCAAAATTTGTTTGGAGCGATATCCAAAAGGTTTGGTTGCTCTCAGTCTGTTGTTGTAGAAACGGATGGAAGAAGAGGATGGATGAAAAACCGCGTTGTGTACCAGATTGTCGGGTAAAGTTTGCAAGTGGCAAAAGTGTCGTAGCATGAGGATTTGCCGCCGGAGGGAAAGAGATGGTTCGCCACTCTCGACATACAAACTCGGAATGGGACTAGTGCGGTATGCTCCCGTAACTAGTCGAATTCCGGCATGGTGGACACTATCCAACTTCTTTAAATAGCTTGCACGAGCAGAGCTATATACAACGCAGCCATAATCGAGCCGAGATCTTATGAATGCTCGATAAAACTGGTGCAGGGAGTAGCGATCAGCGCCCCATTCCCTGCTACTGAGGCACTTCAATAAATTCAGAGATTTTAATGTTCTTGCTCTTAGGTCTGTTAGATGTTCAATCCAATTCAATCTCTGATCAAAAATCAGACCTAGGAATTTCACAAAAGGATAGAATTTGAGAACGTTGTTTCCCAGGGCGAGGTGAGGTTCTGCCAGAAGGCTTGGTCTCCTACTGAAAAGAACACAGCGTGTTTTCTCAGCAGAGAAACGAAAACCTGTCGTTTTCGAATAGAGAACAATTTCAATCCAACAGTTTTCGTGCTCGAAAACTTTCTTTCTTGTTTTCTAGTGCGAAACTATATTCGACTAGGGCGAAAGACGCCAGTTGCAATGCAAACTCCTGCATGATGGATACTGTTACGCATGCTCTTTGGATCAACTGTGAACCATATACGTTATTCCTATGTTATAACACGAAATTTCCTGAAAAGCTGCTTGTTACCATTATCCTTCGCTTAAAGACTTTCTGGAGTGGCAATTAAAAATACGTGATTAAGAATACATTTAAACGCTTATTCCAATTTTCATTTATCAAGAAACTATTGGATTCGCATAGCAATTACGTTTTATATAAAGAAAGAAAGAAAGAAAAAGAAAAGAAAGAAATAGATATTCATGCTTCAAGACTCGATACGAATAAAATAAAAATTATTTTACAGCTATCACAGTCCTTCTTGTTCTGCTTCGGAATTTAAAAACCATGGTGTAACACACATTCACTGCACGAGAATTATGAATGCTCGTGATACATTTCAACTCTCCATTATGTTAAGCAACGTAACTGTTATAACTCTAATGCATTTTGCCATTATCCCTTACCGACCTGATGACTCGGAAAAATATTCTTTTATTTTTTTGTAGTGTTGGCTATTTATTTATACAGATAGAACAAATATATATATTTTTTTTAATTCTATCTGGAGAGGTGGGGGAGAAGGTCTGTAAGCATCCCACAATCCGATTGTGGCTGTTAAATATAGTTCTATTTAATAACTAAATTATTGGTACAACTACAATTCGTTCATTATTCCCACAGCAGCAGGATACATGGGATCTATTGATTATCCATTTCGTTGATAAAACTTATAGGTACAAAATCATAAGAGTTCAAAAATCTCAGAGGTAAAGTATTTCTTTTAATATTGAGCAGGACTTAAAATTGAAAGTTTTTATAATTTTAACTATATCCGGATTCGAAGGAAATCATATTTTCTTCCAAAAATGAGGTTTCGATTACTTGCAGCAGCTTTTGCCGTTAGTGTGGAGTCATTTTCATCATCGCTATCACAGGTAATTTCATCGTCAGGTGGGTCATCGTTGGTCATTCCAGGTCAAAATAGTCGTCGTTGAGTAAATATTCTAAATCTAAGTTTTCTAGTTGTTTCAGTATATCTACTTCATTTATTGTATAATTAATCAGCAAAATTCACAAACTATTAGTGAAGACGTATTCGAACTTCGGGATATCTCCAGCTTAAACGGTAACAATTGCGATAATACTAACAAATCACATAATTTCGACCACTCAGAACTAACCAATCCTATATCTGTAATTAGATTGCCATACTATATACTTTAGCACAACAATATACGGATTCGTGGAAATTACTGATTATAATTACGATTGGTATAGTGAAAACTGTAATACAAACTTGTGTCAAAAGACACCTTGCATTCAAGGAATTAAACCGGTGTGGCTTATCTATGCCACGAAGAAAAAAATCCAACAAAATTAAAATAGCAACTAGAAACTGTCACATTTATGAAGCCCGTATGATCCTCTGCAAGACCGATCCACGTGATATCATTGTGAAAGAAGTGACAATTGTGACACCCTGCTCTGAAAAGGTTATTTTTCACAAAACGACATGCGTAAATTATTTGCTAGATAAATCAGTGGGGAACGTAAGATTCGAAAGTCACAGTGAATAGTATAAGCTCTATAGGAATACTAAGGAATTTAGATGATTCCAGCGTTAAATAATTGCTTTCCATCCTACAACTGGAACTCCTTGTTTTAACATGATTCTGTGTTTGAATGTACCGGTGAACGATTATTGCATAAAACACAACGCAAGTAAATAATAATGAAAGCTTCCAAAGCTGCACTATCCCGCTCTCAGTACCGCCGCTTATCACCTTCTCCCTCCAGATAATTACTTCCAGCCGCAGTAAATTGCCTGGATTAGCTTCTGATAACAGAGCGCGTTTGTTGTACGAGCGTTCATGAATATTGAGCAGCTTTTCTTCCTCGCTTCAATTTTGCTCTCGTGAATGCCAGCGTGATTCGCCGCCGCTCGTCACTGCCCCCCCTCCTCCTCTCGGGGCGTGGGCGTTATGCCAGCGCGTCCTTCCAGCCTGTCTGACCCGCGTTTCGCCTCGCGGTTATCGCGTTATGTCTAGCAGCGGTGGCGGCGGCGGCGACGCGCGCGTGCGGTGTAATTGGTAACGCAGTTAGAGACCGCCGGCGGCAGACAGACGTAGTAGCAGAGGCGGTTCCGTAACCAGATGCCAGCGGCGTCCGCCGATCATCCATATTGCAGCGCTCGCGTCGACGTTCCTTGGACGCACGTCCCCTAGCGACACAAGACGCTGCTGCTCCTGCTGCTGTTGGAATGGGTGGGAGGGGGTTGATGAGGAGGGAAAAGCAGGCAACTGGCATCTGCAGACGCCCTGGAGACCCCGTCGCCAAATTTGGAACGAAGGAGTTCGTAGGGGGGAGAGGGCGGAGAGATTAAAATAGCGGCTCTCCGCTTTAATATTTCAGAGGAAGGACGGAGGGCGGAGGCTGCGCGAAAAGACGAACGCCGTTGGCGAAGCGCGCAACGCGTTCCCACGCCAATATCGAATGCGACGGACGGAAGGAAAGACTGCTTCCAAATGATATTAAGAATAACCGACGAATATTCTGCTCCGTCCCGTCAATTAAAACAAAGCTATGCACCCGCTCCGATCAAACGACACACAGGAATTTGAACACATCGTTTACTTTGTATGGAAGAAGGTGAGGTGGTCGTACCATTTTTACAGATTATTAACTTGGACCATTGATCACCATGTCTATAATATTCCACTCTTTTCTACATATTGATCCTGAGCTTATTACACTTCGACAAAGCAGATGTAGCCATTTATCAGCTGTTGTGTCTCTCCTTTTATCACATATCTTATTGTTTCTATCTTCTTTACACTAAAATTCTTTTAAAAAATCGTACTTCATCTGCTAGGTTTTTTATTTGTCCCACTGGCATTATCTCCTCCCTGTTTGATATCACTCCCATGGTTGACAGTGCTATTGGAATCACTTTTTCTCGGTTATTTTTTTATTTATTTTTTTACGGCTCGTCGACATCGAGGTCATTAGAGCCCTAAAACTCAGTACAGGTACGTAAAATAAAGTTACGCACTAAGAAGACCCAATGACTCTCCCCGCGTGTGGGACTCGTCGAATGACTAACACACTTAAAAACCCTTCTGAATTACAATACATCAAAACATTGAGGACAAAAAATGAGTGGGGCATAAAAAATTAGGAAAATGAAAGATACCCTAGCTCTAATAGCGTCGAGATCGAAAAGAAGTGACCAAGGAAGGTCAGGAAAGAGAAAGGAAGGAGCCTCGCACAAGTAAGTGGAAGTAATGCCAGACTCGGTTCGGGGCCCCGTGTTCGCCAAACACGTACTTACTAGATTATGTCCCCTGGGGGATTATGCTTCCAATTGCCCTTAATTACAAATAAAAGGTCGATGTAGTTCGTAATGTTTCATTTTTGAATCATTTTATCAGGTTGTTATTATTATAAGACTGTCTTATTTTTTCCACACCGCTACATCCAGTCTGCTGCGCATTAATATTCAATCAGTTATTATAGTTCTATTCCGATTTATTTCATAATTTTCCTTTTGTAGGATGATAATTCGTTCTTGACAATTGTTCACTTTGCGTTCCTTTGGTTTGTATTTCATGTATGATTTTCCTATTGATCACGTGTAAATTTGTATTCACACTGTACTATGTAGCTTGTCAGTCTTCTATGTTACGATGTATTGTCGCAGAATCCTTTTTACTTCATCAAATTTATTATTATATATTTTTACTTTATTAAATATCCGTTTCTACTTTATTTTCCTTTTTTGTTATTATTATTACATTATATTGGATCAAACAAATCAAGCATTTGACATTCATATGGAAGAAAATTTCGTGTGTATAATTTATTAAATGAAAGACAAATTTGTCACTTTCACATTCAGTTTTGCATTAACGGTTGAAACACGCAACGTCTTGACCGTGAACACGGTGGACATGTTTTTAAGCTGGAATGTATAGTTTTTGGAATTACTTGTGTTTCAGAGATTACAATTGGGGAGTGTTTCTTATTATTATTATATTATATTCGTAAGTTTTGTATATGAAATAAAATACAAATTCTTCACTTTCAGGCTATTTGTCTGTTGCGTTAACAGTTTAAAACACAATGTTTCGACCAGGAACTCGGTTACCTTCAGGGGCGTAAAGCGATTTTAACACACACAAAACAAAATATTTCCCTTAAAACACAAACCAGTCGCATACACGTTTAAAAATAATGTTCACACAGTTTTTTCGTGTTAAAAAGTTTTATGCACTTGAAGAGGGCCTTGTTCCTGATCGAAACATTGTTTTAAAATAACACACTAATAGCCTGAAAGTGAAGAATTTGTATTTTATTTCATATACAAAACTTACGAATATAATATAATAATAATATTAATAATAAACACAAGTCCGTATAGTCTCAATAGTAATCTCTGAAACAGAAGTAATTCCAAAAACAATAAATTTGTTTAAAAAATTTAATTTACCAAAACACATTTACATATGTCTGCAGAAAACCATCATTATTGCAACATCCCATATAGTTAGAAAGTTTTTATTTCTAGAAAATTGAAAGAGATGGACACTTGCACTTGACCACTCGACCCGTGTCATTTTATCAATCAGCGTTTCCTGAGAAAACAAAATTCAACTACACAATAATCATTGACGAATTTGTCTTTCATTTAATAAATTATTCAGACGAAATATTCTTGTATATGAATTTCTTCCTTTCTTTTTCTTTTTTTTCCTTGGGGCTTTAGGGCACGTCAACATCATGGTCATTAGAGCCCTTGCAGGTAGGGGAAAAATGCAGTTTCGCGCCATAGGGAAGAGCCGTAGTATAAGAATTTCAAATGCTTGATTCAGTTAGGGGAAAGTGCTGTGCAACAGTTCGTCAAAACGGAGCTCGAGCGAAGCCTATCATCGCCTCCATAGGTCGTACTCGATTCCATCTCTTCGTACCCTTCAGCGAAAGATCTCGCGCGATTGTCGAAGCTCCAATGCGAAAGCCAATGTTTGCCAGCCCCGCGGGGAAAGGTCAGCCCTTCGCCTGCCGGCACCTGCAGTGGCGCGCCCTACAAGTGTCATTACTGGACGCCTTTGAGAAGCGCCGCGGGTCAAGGCGACCCTTGCAATATACATGAGGAGGCGACTTCAAACGCGCACCGCTACTGCTGCCACCTGGCGAGCGACGATAACACTGCAGGACCCGGGTTTCTGTTTTTAGTCGACACAACGCAGCCATCAACACCGTATCGAACAAATGAGTTCTTAGAAGGTAAGAAATCTGCGATTTTGGATTTTAAATAAAAATTATCAAATATTTGGCAACTTGCAGAATGTGCAAAAAAGATAATAATTAGAGAATTCAAAATAATAATTTCCACTTCAATAAAATTATCGTAATCATATAACGCTTCTAAGATATTTTTCCTCGAGACAAGTTTCGCCCCAAATGTATAGACTGATTCTCTAAGGACGTCTACGTCAAATTCATCCTTAACAGAAATACATGATTGCGCAGTTTCCAGTAAGATAAGTCGTGATATGGACTCGTGGGTCGTATTTTTATTATTTTTTGCTTATTTTCCCAGAGACTTAAGACTTTGCTTATTTTCCCAGAGATACCAACTTAAGAGTTCAAAATGGAATTATATTTTTCCAGTGTTACTTTAATGCCCAGAAAGATACAGGTATGAAGGTAAAATATTTCTTGACTCTCGGCAAACACGCGCTGCTCGTACATAGAGATGATATAATACAAAGTTATGGTGAATATCACTCCAGCTATTAAAGAAACATAATATTTTGAATACGTCACATCATTACAAATGCGTTCCGGTATTTTTAGGTCTTCGATATCTTCATCGTTTAGGATCTGTTTGAGGTGGAATCTATTGAATCTCCCTGTATCGCTGCGAAACAAAAAAGGACATCAAAGCACGATAAAATAAGCTTTAATTTAGGAAACATTTTGTTAGAAATAAAATAAATATCTCAATATAAAACAAAACTCACACAACGCTCTATATTAATCAGTTGAAAAATTCTACCTCTATTAACGTCCATTATACAATCTCATTAAATAAATACTTAAAAACTTACGACGAATAATAAATATTATATAGCACTTCGCAGAAAATATAAATATTATTCGTCCATAAAAGGTCGTAAGTTTTTTAGTATTTATTTAATCAATTGAAAAATATTCACCTCGACAGAATGCCTCGATTCGTTCTCACCAATTGGTTTATCAAGCCATAAATAATACTCGGAAGAACACGTCCGCTGTTACTTCTACACTTTCATTGGTCTTCTCCTTCCAAAATTACATGACATCGATTATACTTTAGTAGGCTAATACGAAAAGAAATTTTCTTTTAAAAATTTCAAGCTCCAATTGTTTTCTTCTCTTTGTTGATGAATGAGTGAAGGACTGAATAAGCCGTATTATTAGACGTATTTTTTATATTCCCTAATAATACGGTATGATTGTTACTCATAATGCAGTCTTTAAAAAGGAGTATATAAATCTTTTCTAGATTGTCCTATCATTCTTTTTCGGATTCATCGCAAAACAATACATAAATAAATTGTAGTTTACGGTTTATAATCGTATAAAAGACACAACACTGCGCCTACACTAACTAGTCATAAAACTCATTGACAATATCTCATAATGTAACAGAATTTATCAAGGAAGTATTTCACTGACTCTCGTTTGGAAAGCTATGACTCCCAAGACATTTTTGAAATCTCTGAAGTCAAAATTCGTTCAAATTTATTAAAAACTTGATATTGTTTAAATGTAATGAAATTACTCTTAGCTAATGTTTGTTAATAGGTTATCAATTTAGTGCCAACATAACAGAGTATTTGATCATCGTTCTTCCAACAGGATTTAATATTTTCATAGTTAAATTCCACCGTCAATTATTCAGTCTAATAAACCAACCCAGAGAAATTTTTTGCCCACGCACCGATAGAAACCAGAAATAAAGGGCAACTTCGATTTGCCAGAGCAGGTTGTTGCAATTTGCCCTATGAATTTCAGGGTAGCCTATACTGCCGGCCGATGCGGAGCTCGGGTTTAGTTGCCGGGCGAAGAGTAAACTTGATGAGCTGTCCAAGTGCCAGGGGAGGTAGAGTTCATTAGAGGTTCATTAAATGGTTTACATTGATCTAGTTGTTGACTAAGCAAATAAACTGCATGACATTTGCTGCTGCAATGGCGAGTTGATGAGAAGGGTATTTGCCAGTCATAAATAGATGTTTCAAATACGTATCTATTAAATGTTATTAGCAATATGGGATTCAACTTTGCACTAAGTAGATATAATAAAGTCTGGTGGTTTGCGTAAAAGAATACTGTATGCGTGTGTTTTCTGTTCCTTAAAATGTGTGTTCATTCTATTTAATTAACACTTTCTTATTTTACCAATAATTGCATAAAACACATTGAATTTTACTTCACCTGTGGCTCTCGTATTTCAAACATCGCTAAAATAGTTTTATATCAGAAGGTTGGGACTTACGTTAGTCCCAAAACCACGAACGAATATTTTTTGTGAGGTTTTAGGGCTCGTCAACATCAAGGTCATTAGTGCCCTTGCACGTAGGGAAAAACGCAGTTTTGCACCATTGAGAAGAGTGTGGGACTCACCGAATATCTCGACCATACCCACTAAAAAAAACCTCATGAATTCAAAAAATATCTAAACACAAAAATGAGAGAAAAGAAAAGGAAACAGTTAACTAATAAATTATATCGATAATAAAATAATTTCTGAAAATTATAATTTTCAAACTACGGAAAGAAATAATAAAAGAAAAGAAGAACATACTGGGTGAAAAGCCCTGTATTTCTTCCGCGCTACACCGTACGGGATCTTCTCAGTTGTCATGATTACCTGCACTTTTTTTCTTCCAGAAAGGCGACGCACTCCCTACTCCATATTGGGTGACTGCTTGTGCAATTAATACACTTCACAGGTCCCGGGCATGAAACGCCGGGTTCGTGTGCCTTCCTCCCGCATGTATCACGGCCCTTACAAAATGTCGTTGAATGTCCAAATCTTTGGCATTTGAAACACCGCAGAGAATTAGGAATGTAGGGTCGCACTGACAGGTTAATCCATCCAGCTTTAAGATCTTTGGGTAGTTCCGGACAGTCAAATGTTACGATGAAGTAACTGGTCTTCATTATCCTTCCTCATGATTTGACTGACCTCAACCACGTGGTCAGACTCCCAGTCTGAAAAAGTTCTTCTGTTGACATATCCATGATGTTCCTGCAAGATATTACTCCTCTGCTGCGATCAACTGCAACATGGACAGGGAACTCTCCCAGCTATTTACACTTTAAGAGGGTCAAAGCCTGTTTGTTGGACTTCGTTTCCAACACCATAGATACTTCCTCAATCTATTGATTCCTTTTAGTGATCCAGAGATACCTTCCAAGACTTTATAAACATAAAAGGGCGAAACTTTTTTTAAGGTTCCTTCCGTTCTTTTCATCATCATAAAACATTCCTAAGAGTAATGTTCTTTTCCATTGTGTTTCTTCTGAAACGGGAGGAGTGTGAATCCTCGGCCGCTTCGAAGATGTTTAACACGCCTTGCGGTCCACCCAATCTGCAAGGTGAGACAATTAAAGCTTGTCATTTTGTCCCACGAGTTCGGAGGAAATGCTGTCTGGTGATGTGGTTCCCCCGCATCATGCCAGTAAGCCTTATTCAACTGAGGTGCGGCAGTTGCCCCGGAGGTTGTCCGCTAACGAGTGTTTATCCTCAAGTCCCATTCACCTCATCGGCGCATAACACACCTTGAGGTTGAGAGTTTTTTATAGAGGTTTAATCCTTCCTCGCGACCCGGCCGATGAAGGCAAGATCTCCGCCCTTTGTAACACACAACTTCACTGAAGATTGCCGAAAGTTTAGGAATCGGAGGAATGGTGGCGAAGTACCATTCCCCAGCTGTGGGCCGTAGGTTTGCCAAACCTGTACTCACTCTAATCTGATCCCCCTGCGGGGACGAACGAAAGTTTCTTGCCAGAATTAATAGTTTGAAATCGAGGGGATACGTAGACGTTAAGTTCTGTCAATAACAAAATAAATAATGAAGATATCGGTTTTCACCATTAAGGTTCTAAGCGAGCAGAGCTGTGATGACAGCCTGGTACGTCAATGCTAAGTGAGTCATCGTTGGGTAAACCAATTTTATCTTATTGGTCGCTCCATCTTTCATCAACCAATCCTCCCAAATCAATAAATTTTGGCTTCTTTGTTTTCTCATCAAATAAGGTTCCTTGAAAGCCAACTTATCTCCATTCGCCAGAACTTAGCTGACACGCTTGACGTGGTGGGGGAGAATTGAATCAATAACTTGTACATGTAATTTTTTTTGCTTAAAATTACAAACATATTGACATTCTATTAGTATTATAACTCGCAGCCAACTTTTTATCTTATCTAGGAACTTTTGCTGAAATTTTTGAATCCGCCTCTGCCTTAGGGCCCTTGATTGGAATTGATGGGATGGTCCCTTGCTTGCTTCCGGAGAGTAAATTAGTTGTTTTTTCCCTCCACGTGGTCATACGCAGTTTGTACTGTTTTTTGACAATAAATTTATATTTAATAATAGATTGATCAAAAGTGTTTGATTGAGTGCCGCATGATCTACTTCTTGGGGAAAAAAGTCGAAGTCAGAAATTGATATGCGTGTTGTCAAGTGGATTAGTGAATTTCTACGCGATCGCTCACAACAAGTTATAATGGATGAGGGTGTAACAACTCAACTGCGCTCGGTTACAACACGCATTGATTACACGCCCCCATTATGGTCACGCCTTCGCCCTCGAGCACTACAAGAGCTGATGTATTTTGGATTTCATACTCGTTCATCCTTACAACAAACACGCGCCATCTTCGTGTTTACTTTACTAGCCACGGCCCTCTGTATACGAGAACTCAAAGTCAAGGCCTACGCATTGCAAGGAACAGTAAGTGAACGATGAATCAACAGACCCGTTCATGGAAGACGCCACATGACGTACTTCTCCTCCGATCCAACTACATTTAATATGTATGTAAACGCTCAACTGTCTTTTCTTCAAGTAACTGCCAGGCGACGGATAACAACTTACTTCTGCTACTACACTCCTGGAGTGAACTCGTCGTCTGACACGCTCTCTGATGCGAATCAATCATCCAAGTATTTCCGCTGCTCCAATACATTTTGACGAGCCCACTACTTCTGATTACATCGCTACTAGCTGTCATTACGCTACATTCAGTTCCGAGCTATTGCCACGAATAAGCTCCACTTTGCCGAGATATCCAAACTTCTATCTCGACGAAACTTCCCGACGCGTGCCTTCCACGACCCGGAATACGCACGGGAAATTCAAGTCTTCGTTGGAAACGAAGGCACCACCCACTTAATCTACGCGGACCAGAAGAAACGCTGAAGCCGCAATCAAAATCCTGTTTCCTGGAGGAATTCTACGCCGAGCACAATCGACGCGACCCTGCCTTTCAGGAGGGTCCCGGATCTTCACCACAAGATACCGCACTCCAGTAAAAGCAAGTTTTGACGACGTGCATGCTACGCCTGTCACACGGTTTTAACAGGAACCGTTAATCATTCATTTCAATTGCTTGTTTAATTTCAATTGCTTGTTTAATGAATAAAAGCGCTGGTCCATTCTAATAAAGCATTCTGAGACCAAGTGGGATCTGAGACGTTTATTTATTTAACCGAACGAAAGAGGATATCTGATTGGAGTCGATCAGGTATCCACCCTGCGGGACGTTACATAAATAAAGCTGGTGACCCCGACGTGATCTTTCACGCAATCTTCTGATCTTGTTGGTTCATATAATCAACTGGTGACCCACCACGTTCTAAATAACGTTTTTTTGTTTAAGTTTCAATTTAATTTTCAATTCCCCGCATTTTGGGAACCATCTTGTTCGCTAAAAAAACCTCTTTACAGTTTTTTAGCTATTATCTAGTGTTCATACGCGTTTGGTATACATTACCTATTGTTCTCTGGGTTCCTTACACCCATTCTCATTTTTTCGCTTTCTTTTTTCAAAAATTTTTACAATGCCTATAGAGGACCTTCCCCGTGAACATCCTCCCCGCACTTATGGCGTCGCGATGTTTCCCATGCCGTCCTTCTGGAGAGATCGACCGCAAGCATGGATAAAGTACTTAGAGGCCCATTTCTCTGTAAGAGGCATCACCTCTGTGCACGACAAGCACGCTGCAATTATTAGTAACTTAGATCATGTCACTCTTTCGTCACTTGACGAAAGTGTATTGACACCCTGTGACAGCGCGTCGTATGAGCGTTTGAAAGAATCCCTGATAAACCAATATGCCAGCTCTCAACATAAGAGGATTGATAGACTTTTATCATCTGAAGCAATGGGTGATCGCACCCCTTCTCAATTTTTACGGCACCTACGAAACGTAGCTGGCCCTGATAGCCAAGACAACCCCCTAATAGCAGAGATCTGGAGGAGAGCCCTCCCTGTGCAGATAAGAACAATATTAGCTGGAGGTTGCGCGAGTGATATATCAGAACAAGCCACTTTCGCTGACAATATAGCAACTGTGTTAAACCCTACTAGTTCCGTTGCGGCTGCCCGCGAGACAACTCCAGCGCCCCCAGATCCGCGCACGGATTATGTGCTTCAAACATTAACGTCGCTTACAAGACAGTTAACAGAGCTAAAATTAAATTCGTGCCCAAATTGCAGCTCGCAGCGTAACCAATCGCCTTATCGCAGTAGCCAGCGCAATCCTTCGCCCTACCGCGAAGATCAACGAAACTACCGAGCCCGTTCACGCTCTCAGTCAAACACGAATAGGCACAACGGCATCTGTTGGTACCACTCACGGTTCGGAGTAAACGCACAGAAATGCATTAAGCCCTGCTCGTACGCAAAAAAACGCGGACAGCCGTCCTTCGACCGAGCGTTGAAGGACGGAGAGCAAACCTGCGAATTAAATTTTTGCAACAGACCAATCGGGAAACGCCCTTATGTATTCGAACGAAGCACTGGCCTCCATTTCTTAGTCGATTCCGGCTCAGATGTTTCCTTGTTTCCCAGAAAACATTGGAAAACTAGTACTACTCCCACCGGCCTCATCCTGAATGCAGCGAACGCTACCGATATAAAAACTTATGGGACAGCTCACCTGAAGCTTCATCTCTCCCTCCGTCGAGAGTACTCCTGGAATTTTGTGCTAGCCGACGTTCAGGATCCAATTCTAGGAGCAGATTTTTTGACGCACTACAAGTTAATTCTAAACTGTGGGACTCGTAGACTATACGACAACTTGACGGGCATCTCAACCGAAACAAAGTTTAATGCATGCAAATGCACCGAAATTAAGATCCAAAAATTCCAACACAACGATTTTGCCGAAATAATCAACAAATTCCCAGACCTGACGAAACCATCCGGCACCTTCTGCAAACGTCCTGACACCATGCACTATGTGTCGACCACGGATGGCCCGCCAGTTACTTGCCGACCGCGCCGGTTAACACCGGATAAACTGGAGATAGTTCGGAATGAATTTGAAAACCTAGTCCGAGCAGGCATAGTTCGACATTCTCGCAGCCCTTGGGGATCACCTCTCCACTTGGTAAAGAAACCGGACGGCACATACCGCCCCTGTGGAGATTACCGTAGACTGAACGACCGAACGGTGCCAGACGCTTATCCCATGAAACACATCCATGACTTTGCCAATAACCTCGCAGGTTCAACAATCTTTTCGAAAATTGATCTAGTAAAGGCCTATCATCAGATCCCAGTGAACCCGGCAGACATTCCAAAAACGGCCATAGTAACGCCAATCGGCTCCTTTGAATACCTTCAAATGCCGTTCGGCCTGAAAAGCAGCGCACAAACTTTTCAGTGCTTTATGGACCAGGTGACTTCCGGCCTTCCGTTCGTATACACGTATATCGACGATATACTGGTGTTCAGCAAGGACGCTTCTGAACACAAACACCATCTTGAAACCCTTTTCCAGCGGCTGCGGGAGCATGAAATAGTCATCAACACACAGAAATCGACTTTCGGCGTCAGCGAGCTGACATTCTTGGGATACACCATTGACGCCAAGGGCATCAGCCCGCCAACCGATCGTGTTACTGCACTCCGCGCCATGGAACCACCAACAACGATAAGGGGTATGCGACGGTTTCTTGGCATATTGAATTTTTACAGGAGGTTCATCCCGAAGGCAGCAGTACCTCAGGCCGCTCTTATCGACGCCATCTCTGGCGGAAAGAAAGACGGGATGAAGCCCTTCCCCTGGACCGACGCCTTGAAAGCAGCCTACCAGGACTGCAAAGAAAGCCTGGCGAACGCTGTTACATTAGTACATCCGCACAGCGACGCGCCCCTAGCACTGTTCACGGACGCCTCGGCAAAACATGTGGGATACTGTCTCCAACAGTATGTAGATCAGGAATGGCAACCCCTTTCCTTTTACAGTAAAAAGTTAACAGAGAGACAGCAAAATGCCGGCCTACTATCGCGAGCTATTAGCAATATACGAGAGTGTCCACCACTTTAGGCACTGGTTTGAGGGTTTTAATATCACTATTTATACCGACCACAAACCATTAATTCATGCATTTCATCAAAAACGGGAGAAGCTGCCTCCCCAACAGCTTAACCAATTACAGTTCATAGCCCAATTCTCCACGGATATAAGGCACATTAAAGGCAGTGAAAATATCGTGGCCGACGCCATGTCCCGCGTCGAGACAATTGCATTACTAACGGACGCTTCGGAACTTGCTCAGCTCCAGCTTGAGGATGCTGAAATCCAACGGTGGATTACTTCAAAACCACAGTGCTATGAAAGGGAACCGATTCCCAACTCAGAGTTGACTCTTGTTTGCAAGGCAGGTCGCCCACTTGTGCCAATCGACCTTCGCAAGCAAATTTTTGACGAGTTTCACAACCTATCGCATCCTGGCCGCAAAGCCACCGCAAAATTGATTAAAAATCGATACTTTTGGCCCAACATAAATCGTGATGTGAAGAACTGGACAATAACTTGTCTCAAGTGTCAAAAGAATAAAGTGTTCCGCCACACCATCTCCCCGTTAAGCTCGTTTAAACCACCGGAGAACCGTTTTGACACAATTCATGCCGACATCGTCGGGCCCCTTCCTTCCTCAGAGGGATATCGGTACGCCCTGACAATAATTGACCGCTTCACTCGCTGGTCAGAAATTATACCTATGACGGACATCACAGCAGAGAGTACCGCAGACGCACTCCTTCACGGCTGGATCGCTAGATACGGTGTTCCCTCAAAGATAATTACTGACCAAGGCCGACAGTTTGAGAGTCAGCTTTTCACCGAGCTAACACAGCGACTCGGTATCATTAGACACCGCACTTGCGCTTATCATCCGCAGGCTAACGGGATGATTGAACGCCTCCACCGCCAACTAAAAGCAGCACTCATGTCGCACGACACCACTTGGAGTAGGGCCTTACCAATCATTATGTTAGGATTCCGTGCCGCACACCGCGAGGATCTCAACGCTTCGACCGCGGAATTGGTCTTTGGAAAGGCACTGACGCTCCCTAGCGACATCCTCTACGACGGGAACGAAAACGATACGTACCCGACAAGCACTTATGTACAAGAACTCGTACAACGCATGCGGCAGATGCAACCAGTTGTCCCTAAACTTCAAACCCGAGAACCGTTCGTACACAAAGAATTGGAAAACGCCACACATGTATTTCTACGCGGCTCTCCATTCAGGAAGACCCTCGTCCCTCCGTACAACGGACCGTTTGAAGTGGCATCGAAATCAGAGGACAACAAAACAATAAATATAAAGATCAATGATAAAATCGTTCGTGTTAGTCTGGACCGTATTAAACCTGCGTTTATCACAGCGGATCCTATGTCCATCTCTCACGAACCCTCTCCTGCGTTCAACATTGTCCAACGCACTGTAGAAGCCGCACCAACACCGCCACCTGGTCACACCCGATCGGGGCGGAAGATCAAATTTAACGAGAATCCGAACTTTTTCTATTACTGAAAAAAATCCAACTGTTATAATTCACTGTTACTGATACCTTTTCTCTCTCTCTTTCTCTACCAAGGAGACCAGACTTCTACATAGTACCACTAGCACCAAGCATCACGGTATTTTGTATCCAGCAAACGCAATGCAACGCGCACTCATCCACCAATTTTAATTTTAAATGTGGAAATATTTTCTTTTAACATATGGCATTATTGCATGTACCAGACGCAGAAATATCCTATATGAGAAATCAACAGTAGTAAAACACTGTTTGACTATCCAGGAATTTTCCAGTCTCTACTGCATTAACACCTGTGAAAACAAAATACAACAAGAAATTTAAAAAAAAGCGGATACAACCTCTGTTAAAACTGTTATAACTGTGAATGCATTAAACAGAATTGACCTCGACTATCCTAGAAATGGGAGTTGAAGAAAATTTGAGTTGAAGAAAACGCATTTATGGGAGTCTGAACACGTTTATTTCCAACCTCCCGGTCCGGCGACCGCTTATAAACACTTCACTAATGCTCAACAATTTTCTTCCTAACGCTGTCAACAAGACAACAGATTCTGCGACATGATGCACATCTTGCGGAGATCTCCTCTCCTCGCACCTTGGTCCAACACAGCCTCCCTCAGGCTCGGCACCTTGGTCCAACACATCCCAGTCACAGCAACTTCATCTCCCAGTCCCAGTATCTTCAGCTCCTGGCATCCTCGTCCAGACCCTGCGCTACCAGAACTTCTATCTTCTGACTATTCCACGAAGATTATTACTTTGGATTTTTACAGGCGGGTCCCAAGCAGTTTTTCCCTAATACCCAGATTTTGGGTTATGCACTTCTGAACGTTCATCCACGTCAGGCTGGACGTCCAAAGCCAGGGTTTTTTTCCTTGGGACTTACTTTACCGAAGGGATTTCACTTTCCCTACGACCAACGTTCTTTTTTCTTTGTCCTTCACAAAGTTTCTTTTGAACGTGGGGCGGTGGTGTAACAACTCAACAGCGCTCGGTTACAACACGCATTGATTACACGCCCCCATTATGGTCACGCCTTCGCCCTCGAGCACTACAAGAGCTGATGTATTTTGGATTTCATACTCGTTCATCCTTACAACAAACACGCGCCATCTTCGTGTTTACTTTACTAGCCACGGCCCTCTGTATACGAGAACTCAAAGTCAAGGCCTACGCATTGCAAGGAACAGTAAGTGAACGATGAATCAACAGACCCGTTCATGGAAGACGCCACATGACGTACTTCTCCTCCGATCCAACTACATTTAATATGTATGTAAACGCTCAACTGTCTTTTCTTCAAGTAACTGCCAGGCGACGGATAACAACTTACTTCTGCTACTACACTCCTGGAGTGAACTCGTCGTCTGACACGCTCTCTGATGCGAATCAATCATCCAAGTATTTCCGCTGCTCCAATACATTTTGACGAGCCCACTACTTCTGATTACATCGCTACTAGCTGTCATTACGCTACAACCAGTTCCGAGCTATTGCCACGAATAAACTCCACTTTGCCGAGATATCCAAACTTCTATCTCGACGAAACTTCCCGACGCGTGCCTTCCACGACCCGGAATACGCACGGGAAATTCAAGTCTTCGTTGGAAACGAAGGCACCACCCACTTAATCTACGCGGACCAGAAGAAACGCTGAAGCCGCAATCAAAATCCTGTTTCCTGGAGGAATTCTACGCCGAGCACAATCGACGCGACCCTGCCTTTCAGGAGGGTCCCGGATCTTCACCACAAGATACCGCACTCCAGTAAAAGCAAGTTTTGACGACGTGCATGCTACGCCTGTCACACGGTTTTAACAGGAACCGTTAATCATTCATTTCAATTGCTTGTTTAATTTCAATTGCTTGTTTAATGAATAAAAGCGCTGGTCCATTCTAATAAAGCATTCTGAGACCAAGTGGGATCTGAGACGTTTATTTATTTAACCGAACGAAAGAGGATATCTGATTGGAGTCGATCAGGTATCCACCCTGCGGGACGTTACAAGTGCCTCTGTAAAGAAGTCGCAGTGACATCGGGAGTACCACAGGGAAGAGTTTTGAGTCCACTTCTTTTCCTCGCATTTATTAACTACATGCATGCCAATTCGGTAATGCGTTTATTTGCAGATGACTGTATCATATATCGGAACATTATACAAGACAAGAAACCGAAATACGATACAACGCGATTTAAACAAATTGTGTAAATAAGTTGAGACAAATGAAATGAAAATAAACCCTTTCTAAAGTACAACTGTAAGTTTTTTTCCTAGATCAAAAACAAAACCTGCCCTGAACTATAGATTAATTTGTAAAATAATTCCTGAAGTTCCAAGCTGTAAATACTTAGGTTTTATAATTTCTCGTCACTTAATTTGGGCAGAACATTTTAAATAAACAACGCGGAAAGCTTAAGTTCGTGAAAGGTGAACTTAGAAAAACGACCTCGAAATCTAGAAGATTTGCATAATTTAGTATGATTCAAATATTAAACAACAAAGAATTTATCATTATTAAATATTAAAGGGCTCTAATGATCTTGACGAGCCCTAAAGCCCCAAGAAAAAAAAGCAATTAAATATTTATTTATTTTTTGTGGGGCTTTAGGGTTCGTCAACAGCGAGGTCATTAGAGCCCTGCAATTAAATAAATCAGTGTTAATTCAAGACATTGTATAAATAAAAATAGGGTAATTTACGTAGTTATTACAAGGAAAAGCTTCCGTTTCACAAGAAAATCCATTTTGTTTCATAAAAAGTTTCGAGTTGCATCTCTGAAAGAGAATTCTGAAAATTCGCTCTTATAGATTTTTCTTTAACATTTTCGTTGCATTTTCCCGCGAAAATGTTTTGCGAAAGAATTTAAGCATCTATGATTTTTGGTTTGCTTGTGCTTCATGTCCTCAAGACGTATCTTGAACATAAATCATCTCAAGAAGGAAAATTGGCGAGAAAATGTGTGCACAGGAAAATGTAGATAACGCCCAAGAAAATGTATACACCGACAAGGACAATTTAAAAATAGACTTTTTAAATTCTCCAAAGAAATTATTATGAAACTAGAAAAGGAAATCGTGGAAATTCCAAAATATTTCTCCATCATCAAATCTGGATTCCTTTTTCTCCACAGCCGCAAGAACACTTCAATATTTCTCATTCCGCATTTGCCAAACTTTTTCTTCTCTGTATCGTCAAAATGAAGGACGGTGAATTTTAAATGCAACATTTTATGAGCAAAACAAGAGGAATGCTTTTTCGCCAACACCATTCTCTCGTGCGTCATGTAAAATTGAATTTTAATATTTCAAAGAGTTTCATTTCGCATGCAAGCATAAAATATTTCTTTGGGAACGGTTTTCTTCATGAGGCAGTGCGATTAATCTGTGATGCCCAGCAGGAACAGTTCCCATTGTACTATCTCTTACTTTCTTAATCCCACTCCCTTTATGCGTCAGGCACCTTTGCAAAGTGAGCATTACAACAAACTTCAGAATTCTCGATGAACTTAAACACGGCTATTTTCTACATTTTGCTTACAAAATCATTAATTTTTGAGGTATCGCGTATGTTCAGAACCGAGTGAATTGAGTGTCTGTATTAAAAAAGGCGTCAATAAAACTCTTCAAACATGAATCCATTTTTCTAAGTCGTTTGAAGTTTTAACTAAGCTCGTGTTCACCTTCATTTATTTTTATCACTTTTTTCAAACAAAGTTTTTAATACCTTTTTCATGAGTTTAAACTGACGGGGAAGGACTGAAATAAAAAATTAATTGTAATTAAAAGCTGAAGATCTTTTTTATCAATTTTTGTTGTTCCAAGTATTTTTCTGTTGAAGCTATTCTACCAAGTATAAGTTTCACACTCGGCAAAATTTAGAACAAAAATCACAGGAAACATTGAATAAAATAGAGGTGTTTGAAAAGGAAATAGGGCTAAAACTGAAACAAAAGCAATGTGGGTGAGTAATTCCAAAGAACACAGAAGAGATCCTATTGTTAAGCTGCAAGGTAAGAAGATACATATAGTGAAAAGTTACAAATATCTCGGGATTATTGTACATGAAACACAGAGTATGTGTCAGAAAAAGCAAAAAAAAAAAAAAAACATATAATGCGTTGTTGCGAGTTTAGTTGAATAAGTATAATGTGGACAGCCATGATGAGGTCAAAATGTATAAAGGGGCAGTGAGGTCTATGCTTGTATATAGACGCAATGTATGGGGTCACGTTGTCATCAAACAGGCATATGAAAGAAGTTTAGTCAAATACAAAGGATGTGTCTACGAAATTTAACAGGAGGGTTTGGGACAATTTCGACAGATGCCTTGTAAATTATACATGGCGTAATACCGATAGACTTATACATCCAAAAATTGCGATACCGAACAATAAAACAAGGAAAGATACTAGAAATAAACAGAGACAATAACTGGAACAGACAAAGAAAAATGTAAAATACTTGATAAGAATTGCTCCAGGGATGGCAGGAGCGATGGGATAGGAGTATCAAAGAACGGTTGACTCAAGAATATATACCACGAGTAGACTATGCAGAAAGAGCGAGAAAGTGGTTCCGTTTGACACCTCAGGTGATAGAATTCATAACATTTTTTTTGTGGGGCTTTAGGGCTCGTCAACATCAAAGGTCATTAGAGCCCTTAAAACTTGTACAGGTAGGGAAAATGCAGTTACGCACTAGGGAGAGCCAATATGACTCTCCCCGCGTGTGGGACTCGCCGAATGACTCAGCCATACCCACTAAAAACCCTCCTGAACTACAACTCAAAACTGAAATCCCAACATATCTCACTTTACTAAAAACATTTTTTTTAAAAAGAGAAGAGGAAAATGAAAGATACCCTAGCCCTAATGGCGTCGGGATCGAAAAGAACAAGAGGTGACCAAGGGAGATCAGGAAAGAGAAAGGAAGGAGCATGGCACAAGTAAGTGGAAGTAATGCCAGACTCAGCTCGGGGCCCCGTGTTCGCCAAACACGTACTTACTAGACGTAAGTCGAAATTCATAACAGGCCATGGCAATTGTGAGACGTATTTACAACGTATTGGGAGGAGAGATGAAGGACTCTATATTTGTGGAAAGGAGGGTAAAACGGTAGATAAGGTATTTTGGAATTGTGATCAGTATGGGGAAGAGAGGGCAGAGTATCTATTGTTTTTAAAGAAGGATGGAATTTGGAAGATCAAAGACAGGCAAGAATTGATACGCACACGAGAAAGATATGAAAAGTTCAGAGAATATGTCACCAAATTAGGAAAGATACGAGATGAATTAAAAAAAGAAGAAATGTAATAGAGAAGGAACAGTGAGACACGCAGAAAAATGAAACAATTACGAATACGAAACAGGTAAGGAAGACAAACGAGTAAGGACAATGGACGAAATGACAGAAGATGCCCCCCTGGGCCCCCTACTCCAATGGCTCCCCGGAGAAAAGCAGACAAAAGGCGCAAATATATTAAGATGCAGTACCCTTGAAATGACTCTCTTGCAGGCAAGGTGATTAATAGGACTTAGTGATGTAAATAAATGTTTCAAAATGTAAAATCAGTAAATAAATACAAAAAAATACTGTCGTACCTTGAATTCACAGGCTTCGTAACTTGATCTCCAAACATGACATCCTCCATGACACCGTACGATCTCTAAAGAAAATTACTTTTTATTACTCATAATTTGTTTGTTCTCTGCAAATTATAGGTCTTGTCGTCTGTTCTTCCTGAGTATTTTCTCATTTCACTAATTCAAATACTTCGCCTCCACAACTTTTCATGCATTTGCACAACTTCTGACGTTAGCAACATACGTAACGGATAGGAGAATTAAAAAAATAATTTTTTAAAGGACATTCTTTGGAATAATGAATTAGAGAAAAATATATTCATCAATGAATGTATAGTAATCGTTTTAAATTTCCGACAATTGCATCGTAAAAAGAAATTGGGAGTATTAACTAGTTGTGTATTCGAGCGATACGAGACGAATGGATGAAATAATAGAAGGTAGGTAGGAAAGAAGGAATTGAAGGAATAAAAAAAGAGTTCATTTTCTTGCTGGTAAGAAGAAAAGTAGATATGTTTCTAAGGAGCGATAATCTTGTGGAGGTGAGATCATCGAACTCATTTTACATACATAAGCATAGGTATTGTGTAATGGCAGGGTCGAAGAACCTTCATATGTCGACAGAGGTAAGACGATCAAGTTCCAGTCGAAGAGAAAAAGACAAGTCACCAAACAGACAAAAGGAGACATCAATAGCACAATGTAGTAAAAAAATAATATTGATGTTAATCTTGACCAGTAAATTAATTAACAAAAGCTTCTTCGAGGATTGGTCGCAATAAAAAAAGAATCTTACTTTTACAAAGCAATGTTTTGGCAGTTTATTTTGCCTTCATCAGGGCTACAAAGAACAAACATATTTTCCATTATTTATAGTACACTTGAACATTATAACATAATATATCAATATTAACTGCTTATCTAACTCAAAAAACTGTTACTACCTCATACCACAACCATCTATTATACAACACTACATACCTTCCTGGTGAAGGTCAAACATACAAATGGCAATTCAAAAGTCCGTCATGGCGAAGCACCCTTACAACTGCTGCCAACCCATTTCTCAATAATGTTTTTGTACATATTACTTAAGATTATCCGTGTCAGTTTTTATATTGCAAGTTCTATTACTTAATTTAGTGATATGAACCATTTCTTATATTAATCTTTTTTTTATAATTTAGTTCCACACATAAAATTCCTGCATTCTGAAAATCACAGCTGTATTGATTTGCCACAGAATGTTTTCCTGTAGCACACATGGGTTGAGCCTTCTTGAGATCATATATTTGCTGCTTGAATCTCCTATTTACAAACTGTGAGGATTGCCCAACATATACCTTATCACACTCATTACAATCTAACTGATATACAACATTTCTATATATGTTTTCTCAATCTTTTGTTTTACTTTGCTAAACAAATGTAAACTTAACGAAATTAGCAAAAATAAACATCTTCCTTTAAATGACAGTATTTTTGCCAATTTCTACGAAATGATAAAAATTACCGTTTTTTGGGAGCTCCGAAAGCATATCTCACGTTGTTCCCAAACTACCAGATATAAAATAAAGAGTGGCGCACTCCGTACGTTGCGCGAGTCCTCGACAGTAAAACAAGTTGAAGTTCGATCATGTTCATCTAGGTTGTTCTTTGATGTAGCCAAATTTGGTGTGTTGTTGATCCGTCACATTTTAAGAGACAAACTAGCCGCTATCTCATTGATCCAATTACATTCGGATGTTTCTGTAGTTTACTAGATTGGCTACAATCATAGGGGGAAAAAGTTATAAATATTTGACACAGGACTTATTGCAATCACCAAGACAAAATTATGAGGTACTACTTTTGTATTGATACATTAAATTTTTTCGGAATTTTTTCTTGTTTGCAAGTGTCTCAGTACAAGAACCTCTGTGACAAGACACGCGGCTGTATCCTTGCATCGGACACGCGGAGGCTGCGCTTCCCTCGTATTTCCATGCCCCACCTCCTCCCTAGGCACTGCAGAGGCCTCTCGACGCCCCCAGTCTCCCCTCCCCACCAAGCGGGCGCGCCGAGCCTCGCCTGAATTATTCAGTTTAATGGACTTATGTCCTCAGCCCCGCGACAATAGTTCCACCACGTGACTTATTGAGCAAGCAAAGCCGCAGTGACCGGACACGGGGTCCGAGTGTCTCTGGGGAAANAGCCAACATGACTCTCCCCGCGTGTGGGACTCGCCGAAAGACTCAGCCATACCCACTAAAAACCCTCCTGCATTACAACTCAAAACACTAATTCCATCATATCTAAAAACACTTTCCTAAAAACATTTAAAAAAAAGAAGAGGAAAGAGGAAAATGAAAGATACCCTAGCCCTAAAAGCGTCGGGATCGAAAAGATATATTAATCAATCTCCATGTACTTAAGCAATAGTTCCTGTCAATAAAGAGTCCTTACATACTTTGATAGTTCAATGTCGGAGGTAGTGTTCGCCCAGCGAGAGAACATCGGTTCCATCTCCAACTGGACGATCTTTCCAACTCGGATTTCTATCACCTTCATCAGACAAATGCTGCAGCACTGCTTACTAATCATGTCCCTCTCCAACTAGACGAGGTGATTGGATGGAAGACCCTCGCCTCATGACTTGAACCTCACCACGTGAGCAAACGGTATTTCATCATTCAAGCCAGCAGTTGTCAGTCTATGAACCTTTTTGAATTAAGTGTCTGAGAATGTCAGAAAAAGTTGAGGATTTTGACGGCAAATGGTATAGTACTTGTGTATTACATTCGACAGATTTCAAAACAATTAGTGAGAGGGAGAAAGGCGTAGGTGGTAGTTAAGTCGCTACGACAGCTTGTCGTCAATGAAAGCGTCAATGCAACTAAAATTAACTCAGAATTTCCACCACAGTAGAAACACGTGGGTGGCACACTACATCACAAATATTAACACTCTCTCCCTCCATGTGCCTGAAATGTAAAAGTTTACAGACATATAGTGGGGCCTTTGGCTTCTTTGTTGCAGCATATGGATATGAAGTCACCGCTTTAAGACGCGTCGGAGACGGTGGCAATGCCCGCATGTCGTCAGCAACAAGACCTCGCGTCGCGTTCCAGACAGGCGCCCGCTCCTTCTGTCTCTCGCATCACGACACACGCTCGTTCTCTCGCTTCATGACTACCATTGGACTGCAGGCTATAATATATACGTGAGCCATCATTTGAAGAAAAACTAAGACAAATCGGCCTTAACTATTAAAGGTTACATCCCAACCATCCAGCTCTCAACCTCCTTGACAACAGCACAGCAATAACCAGATGTCTGGAATTACCTTACCTCCGGTCCGTAAGTCTTCCGTAACAAAGGTACTCTCGGTAGAGTTTGTGAAACTAGAAATATGTAAAGTTTAATCTGTAATTTTTCTTTGTTATAGCTCAGTAAAGATAAGTACTAATGCGGTAGCTCTTATTCAGTTACATTCACGTGCATTTCATCATAAAAAATTCACTAATTATTGCTTATGACATGATTGTAAATAAATATTTGGTACAATAAGAAAATTACAATATGAAGCAAGGGTTACTCGAACCATTCTAATGTATCGAGTGAGGTCATTCCTTTTTGGACCATGATATATAAGGTGAGCAAAATTGATTCTGGTAATCAAGTAGTACGAAAGTCGTATTTACTGCCTTTACTTTATCTCACCTATGTTCCGCCGTGTTACTTCAGACTAACCAATACAAACCACCTAAGCGAGAGCGAGAATTTCAATTTCACTACCATTAAGAGCAGAATGATAAATTCCCTAACTATATATTAAAATACTAATATTTGATTATACATTAAAGAAATGAACAATATATCAAATTTATCTTTAAATATAATCATTTTACATTGCAAGCTAATTTTAACGATTGATTATGCCTTTTCATTGTAACTGTTGGAAACACACTCGCCGAGAATTGCGCAGGTTGCACTACAGTTTTTCCCTTTATAATTTGAGTCATTCCAGCACTGAAATCATCTTCCATTTTCCCCGAACATACATTTCATTACGTATACATTCCTTCGCTCTCACGTCATTCAGATATCACCCACCTCGGGTAGGTGCATCAGAAATTGCATCCGGCAAACTAATAATTGCTGTCTCATGAGATCAGGTGCAATATGGAGGCACCGAAAGCTTTCCACAGCGCCATGATATGACGACCTCAATGGGCATATCTCAATATAATTCATTATGCAAGTACAAAACACGGTCAACAGTCTAGTCTTATTCACGTTATGTCGCCAAAGAACGTGAAACTATGATCGTCTGTAGTATAACCAAGTTTACCGACACAAATAATTACCGACACAAATAAACACAAATAATTAAAAAGTATACTGGCATTTCAGCGTTTGCCTTCAAATAACATGATGAGCAGAATAAGCCATGCGTGATATGCGTTTTTTGTTTTTTGGGTTTCACGACTCGCCGACATCGAGGTCATTAGAGCCCTAAAATTTTATACTGGTAGGGAAAATCAGTTACGCACTAAGGAGAACCAACATAACTCTCCCCGCGTGTGGGACTCGACGAATAACTCGACCATACCCACTAAAAACCCTCCTGAATATCTCTCTCTCTT
>NNCF01126594.1:579784-593620 GCA_002313205.1 Laupala kohalensis | reverse complement strand
GGGGGGGGCTTTAGGGCTCGTCAACATCTTTGAATGTACCGTTTGGTATGTTTAACTATCGATATTTTGTTGTTGTATTTGTAATTTGTTATAAAGTTTTCAAAGTCCAGTAATTATTGTTTTAAGTTTCTTTTCAAGTCCCGGGTAACATCAGGTAGTTCTGCTAGTTAAATACATAAAAAAAGTGTGTGTATTTGGTGCGAATGACGCAGAGCAAGTCTTCTAAAAGAAGGTATACGTACAATATCCCCCACGAAATGATCACCAATGACATCCGTAGTTCATCTGGTATGGCAAATTATAATTTTCAAATTACGGAAAGGAAGGGTAAAAGGAAAGAACACAGGGAAGAGGAAAGAAGAATGCAAAATTAAACCGTCCCGCAAACATGTGGGAGTCCCGATCTATTAAAAAATTCAATAGTTTATTACAACGTACGTTCCATTTCCGAGAATTGTTGGTAAATCTGCAGTCAGACCAATTTGTCTCTGTATTATGGCGTATTTTCTGCAATCAGTTAGTAGGTGACGCACTGTCAGAGAAGAGCTACACTCCTCACAAACGGGTTGATCATAAAGTAATAAGAGATACCGATGAGTGAGAGGACAATGTCCTATCCAGGACCAGAGCAAGGTAATCACGTTACATGTTAATTAATGCATACATTTTTTTAAAAATTCTTTCGTATTTGCTAATTTCATTTAAGACAATACTATATAAACACAATCCTTTATTTTCTTTTATTGAAAATATCAATTCTTTATTTTCTTCACGAATATCGGATTACGTTTCATTTTTTTTTTTACCGTATTTCAGGAAATATATATTTATCGTACGTTCCTGTATTTTGTGTTAAATAAGTTTTGAAATATCCCGACACAATGTTTACGTATTTCACTCCTCAATTTCTAAATGCATCAAGATTACATTATTACAATTACATTTTTGGTATCGATTTTTACGTAAATGCATTCGTGTGGGATCAATTTATTTGTGTACGCTCTCCAGAACACTCAAATTATCATTTTTGTACCAAGAATATCGATTTTGATGTCTGCGCTTTGTTAATAATTCTTGTTAGAATAATTTTTTTTTTTCGTGGGGCTTTAGGGCTCGTCAACATCAAAGGTCATTAGAGCCCATGCAAGTAGGGAAAAATGCAGTTTCGCACCATAGAGAAGAGCCATAGTAACTCTTCCCCGTGTGTGGGACTCGCCGAATATCTCGACCATACCCACTAAAAAACCCTCCTGCAATCAACAAATATCTAAATAGAAAGTTGAAAGAAAAGAAAACAGAATACCAATACATTATTTCGCAAAAAAGGAAAACAATTTTTTAAATATCATTTTAGAAGAATTAGAGCAACCAATCGACAATCCCTCAATGCAAAATGTAAATCATTTAATACCCTTCCAGGATAGAAACGACGTAAGTAAAGTTAAGAAAATGCAAAGGAATATATTCACTTCATGTGCAATCAGAGATAAATATGCTTAAGTCGTGTAGATTATTATTATATTACAAGAGATAATATTAATATGTTCTACGTACTTCATGAATCCATATCTACTTACGGTCCTTACAGCTTTTAGTTATGCATCACATTCAGTTCCATGGAAGTAAATCACATGCAGATGCCCACTATTTTTTTTCCCTCACAATATCAGTAATATAAGTTCCACGCGTCAGGAGTTGCACGTGAGCAACGGAAGGCAACTCGCCATACGAGAAAAGAAAAAATCACCTCACTGCATCACGCACCTTTTCCTGCGGGGAATTGAAGTAAGAGTAAAGTTAGAATAGAGTTCTCAACACTCCTCGTTCCCCCCACCACAGTGACATCAGTCACGGATCTTCCTTTTCTTTTTACACGATCTCATCCTCTTAAAAATTTAATCCAAATCTTAATATTATTCGCTTCCATATTTTCCTTCATCTTAGTGAATATGTAATGATACTGAAAAAGAAAGGAATTATTTTAAGAATTTACCTCTTTGGTTTCCCAATGATAATTTCATGATAAACGGATAATATAATATCAATACGTTTATCAAAATCTAATTTACTAGTCGCATTTCATTTGAATTCCATTTAAGTAAAAATCGGTGGAGCGACTAATATCACTGGGGAACAAAACAAAATATTTTTGGGAGGGGGGGCACATGGAGTAAAATAGGTGTTCATAATAGTATTTTCTCCACTGAGTTCAAATACTTAATTACTTTATCTCCATCACGTAGTATTTACACGCAATTTGATTTTGAAAAAAATTCCTATATTCACGATATAGTTCACGTAACAGTTTTTTTTCCTTTCGCAATTGACATCAGGAATGTCTTTCTTAGGAGTTCACAAGTATTTTGCAAGAATCCACCATTCATTTTCCTTGGTAACTCTTCCCGATGGCTGAAATATCTTGATGAAAACATTCCCCACTTTCATCACTGACCACGCTGAGATTAACAGGAAAGTCGGAATCCGAAACAAAAATTTTCAGAAACATGTTACATCTCAAATTTGAAGGATTTTAAGTTTACTTACAATAGTAATCCGGAGATTTGTGGTTTCTAATCACATTTTCAAAACATTTCCATGGGTTTTCTTCAGCACTTTTTAGTTTCTCATCGAATCAGACTCCACCCTTTCAACTTGGAAACTAAGAGTTCACTTTTTTGTACACTTTTAAATCTCGAACTAGGCCGTTTAATTCTTCTTGTGTTAAGAGATGAGGATCCCTGGAGGAATTATCTTCAAACTGTGGCAGAAGCTACAAACCATAACATTACAATAATAGTCAAGACCAGACTCCATTTATCATACAGGAGACCTAGACTATTATTATATAGAACTTATCAACGAGGTTGTTGATTTGTGAGAACCTAACTCACTCTGTTCTGGACGGCGGGACGAGTAGCATCGCTCCCAACCTGGTTCATTCCGTTCTAAGCTGTCAGACGAGCAACATCGCTCCCGACCTAGCTTACATTCTGTCCCGTGTAATATATGGCATAGTGGAACAGAGGACTCTAGAGGGGAGGAGGTAGAGAGTTTAATTCTCCGGCACAACTTGCAGGAGGCAAACGAGGCGACGTACGGTTTGACTACGTTCTGTAACGCTATGGGCGTGTCTAACATTGACGTGTCGTTAGTCACATCTGTGAGAGGATTCGACAGCATCATTGATTGGAAAATCGATGATTACCACACTGGATCAGACCATCGGAGCCTAAGATGGAAGTGTCGTTTGTTCGGTCAGGATGATCTCTGCACAGGGGTAACTCTGGAGGACGAAACGCTGCATCGCTTTAAGTTAGAGAGGGCTGACTGGGAAAAGTTCACCATCTCCTTGAGCAGGGGCTTGAGAGGGTTGGAGGAGCAAGCTTCCTGCGAATCAGTTGCTCTTGGCTTGAATGGTCATCCTCCAGGCAGCCAGGGAAGCAATTCCCTTTGGTCCGCCAAGGAGGAAAGCGGTGAGTAGGTGGAGGGACTGGCTGACGAAGGGCAGAATCCGTCTTCGTAGAGCAAGACGAGCCTTACAAAATGCCAAGCGAAGGGGTTTGCCAACGGAGGACCTCAAAGAATCTTTCCGAGAGGCCCGAAGGAAGTATAATTCCGACGTGAAAAAGGCAAAGAGGAAGTCGTGGGAAGAATATGTGGAGAGTATATCGAGGCTCGATTCCTGGGGCACACCTTACAAAATTGCATCTGAAAAGATGCGAATACCATTCGCTATGAGATCTTTGCGTTTGGATGGCGATGAGCAATCGTCGTCACATACTGTGGGGTACCAGCGAACCGCGTCTCTTTTGCTCGACACATTGCTTCCAAGCGACGACCTCAATTCTGAGAGCGCATACCATGTAGCAATCAGAGAAGGCTTGTTGGAGCAATACGTGTTGGCCAAGTCAGCTTTTCCATGGACGAGGTCCGAGATGCCATTGGCAATATTAATTCTAAGAAAGCCCATGGTATTGATAGGATCTCGCCATCCATGATCAAAGCAGCTTCTACCTTGCTTGTTGGTCCTCTTACTAGGCTTTTCAATCGATGCCTCGAGGATGGCTGCTTCCCACAAATCTGAAAGAGGGCGATCGTAACCTTGCTAACTAAGAATAATAGCAAGCCTGAAGACGATCCAAAGGCATATAGGCCGATCTGCCTTCTTCCGGTGGTGGGTAAGCTGCTGGAGTAGTTGATGGCTGAGAAGCTGAAAAGATGTGTCGACGAGGGTTGGGGACTATCCGATACGCAGTTTGGTTTCCGGGCTGGACGCTCCACCGAGGACGCGGTGCAAATGCAGATTCGACTAACATCTGAGAGCCAGCTAAACCATGTGATCGTGATCTTCGTTGATATCTCGGGGGCTTTTGATAATGCATGGTGGCCAATCATGCTGGCCAAACTAAGGGAAGAGGGTTGCCCACCTAACTTATATGGTCTGTATGCAAGTTATCTCTGTGATCATGTGGCCTGTGTGTCTCATGGAGGAGTTCTGTTTTCCAAGAGACTATCTAAAGGCTGCCCTCAAGGATCCAATTCTGGTCCTGCAATGTGGAACCTTGTGATGGATCCGCTCCTTCGGGAACTGTCATCACAGGGTGTCAAGCATGTTGCTTACGCCGACGATCTGGCATTAGTCCTAGAGGAACATAGCCGTAGGGAGGTTGAGGAGCATGGCGAATCTTCGCTTACTATTGTCTCCACATGGTGCCGCAGAAACAAGCTTGCTGTTTCTGAGAGCAAAACATCACTCATGGTAATGAGGGAGTCACATGCTGGCCGTCCTCCTTTGATCAGGCTAAACGAGATGTCGATATGTGTAGTGAAATCGCAGAGATATCTTGGGGTCACCTTGGAACAAAAGCTAAACTTTCTCGAGCATGTCGAGAGTCTGACGGCCAAGGCCAAAAGCATTTTCTACAAGCTTATGAGGTTATCGACGAGGAAGCGTCTAATATGTCGCAGGAACCTTGAAAACATCTACCGGGGTGCTTTCCTGCCAATTGTATTGTACTGTGCTTCGGTGTGGGCGCATCGGGCGCGTCTGACGATGTGCGGCAGAGCGCTTCGCAGTGCTCAAAGAGCTGTATCTGGGGCTTATAGAACTGCTCCTACTGTTAGACTCCAGGTCTTGACAGGAATGTTACCCCTGGATTTAGAGGTGATGAAGGCGGGGGCTAGATACAATGCTAGAAGGGGTTTGTCGTACTCGTTGGACGGTGTCTCGTACAGTCCGGGTCACGCTGCTGTGTCGGACAGAGTCTATATAACCGAGAGGGTTCTCGGTATCTGGCAAGCTCGCTTGCGGGCGGAGGAAGGCGAAGCCCAATGCAGAGAAATTTTCCCATACGTTATTTTCGCTGGGAAATATAAGTTCTCTCCCTCAAGAAATCTGGTGCACCTGCTCTCTGGGCATGGTCCATTTAAAAAGAAATTGTACGATCTGGGATTAGCCATTTCTCTGTTCTGCGAGTGTGGTGGGCTGGATACCGCAGAGAACGCTATATATATTTGTAAACAACACGCACGGCCGAAGGAGTTGGAGGAGAGTTACGGTGTTGTCTTGGAGCCGAGAGTATTAGCTGAGGCTCTGGGAAACAGTGCAGCCCTGAAATTACTTGAAATATTTGCCAGCAGTGTCATCAGAGACCGCCGACTAATCTAAGTTTGGACTGGAGGGGGATTTTCCGGGCGACCGGTGCTATAAAAGGGCATATAATGATTGTGAATAATTGTATCTTCTGTCGGGTCTCAGGGATCGGGAAGGGCCACAGCTAATATGATGAATGTTACCCCCGAGAGTTCTAGATGGAAGTTGGTCGGGGTTGGTGAGGAGTTTATTCTCACCTTCCTTGGTCGAGATGTCACGCTGGCGGTTACACGAAATAGGATGATACCAGTCTCTGCGGTGAGGGACGTACGCTTGTTATGTTCCAAGGACATGGACAACAGAACGGGAAGAGTCCAAGTACTCAACCAAGTGAGTAGGACTGTCTGCTCCGAAGTAGAACAGTTCAGCTCCGGGGGAGCCCAGACTGACTCCGAAGCTGAGGTGGAACCAAGGGCAAAACACGTTTTCACAAGAGATAACGATCATCCTACCGTGCACATGTCCATCTTTGTGCGACCAGGATCCCAGTTCCTCTGGTAAAAGTGAGGAGGAGCTCTCCAGTCTGGAGAGCGACGACTCACCGCTCGAGATTGTCGATAATGAGTCATCGACCTGTGCCCAAATGTTTAGATATAAGTGTGGTAATTTGGTGATGGTTTTGCAATATAGTAGTCACCTGCCTCCTCGTGGCGGGGACGGTAACCCCTCCGTCTCGGAGGGGTTATGGTCATAAATGTAGTTAAGATTTGTAATTTTTGTAGTTTTGTTTTGTTTTTGCTACTTTAAGTTAGGTGAAAGTACGTTCGTAGAAATTTGCTCGGTCTAATTTTTCTGTCTTTGTCCTTCTGTTTTGTAAATTGTGTCCAGGACTCTCTGCTATATGCGTTACGCATGGGTGCAGAAAGTCACCTTTTGTTTGAAAATTGACAATTTGTGTTACCTCTAAATTAGAATAAAGGATAAAAAATGTCCCGTGCGACCTCATTAGTGACATCGGTCTGGTGCCTGTACATGTAAGTAAAACTGCATTGATCAGAAACTGTGTGAACTAATAATCAAGACAATTAAACATAGACATTGTGACTATCAAGTACAACTGTACTTTGTCTTAAATAAATACTATAATTGTTCGGTGGAATTTACACTCTTATAACTGCTGATAGTTGATAATTATTTTCATAGTTTTGTGGCGGTTCATCTAGAACACACCGCTCGTCCTAAAGTTTTAAAAAGTGATAATTTATAAAAACGAATACCTCCCACCACAAAACGAAGTCTAATTTTGAATTTCTGTGCCTTCATTCTCAGATTAATTTAGTCAAGCTTTTTACGCAGATACAACAACAGATATGAGGAGACCCACTCAAATGTTGATCGACCACTTGACATCCAAAATATATGATCGGGATATTTCTGCCATTATTTAAATGTATAAATAAATCTCGTGTTATTGTACTATGTCGACGTTTCGATAGCGAACGCTATCTTCATCAGGGCTTATTCCTCAATACTGTTTCATGATTATGCTACTTCATCAACACTTAGTTGCATAAAAATGAGATTCTGTAAAAATTGTACGTGATAGAGAAGAACTGATAGCATTTTTGAAATCAGTGTAAAAAAGTTACGAACAAAAAACGATCAATAATCCACGTGACAGTAAGAACCTATAACGAAGTAATTGAAATACATACATCGAAACATATTATGTTCCGTTCGTGAGTTTGATCGATAGTTTTGCAGGAAAAAAAGTAAATGACTACGTTTTTTTTGGGGGGGGGGTGCTTTACGTCTTTTCGACTTCAAAGGTCATTGGAGCCCTAAAAACGTGTACAAGTAGGGAAAATGCAGTTACGCACTAGGGAGAGCCAACGTGACTCTCGCCGCGTGTGGGACGACTCGCCGATTCACTCAACCATAACCACTAAAATCCCTCCAGAATAACAATATATAAAAACACATCTCAAAACAATTATCAAAACATTACAAAAAATGAGAAAAATTAAAGATACCCTAGCCCTAATAGCGTCGGGATCGAAAAGAACAAGAGGTGACCAAGGAAGGTCAGGAAAGAGAAAGGAAGGAGCACCGCACAAGTGGAAGTAATGTCAGACTCAGCTCGGGGCCCCGTGTTTGCCAAACACGTACTTACTAGATGTAAGTCCCCTGGGGGGGTATGACTTCGTAATACGGTATTCCATACCTCAATAATTAGTCACACGTTATCAGGTACATTTGACGCATTGATAAACCATCTTCCAAAACTGAATGGTCGTGCGAAATTCAAAGCGTGGGAAAGAAAAAAAGAGCTTTCGCCAAACAACTTTTGTCATCATTGACTCTCGGTATCAGATATTGGTAAAAGATAAAGTTTCAGTGAATAATTCTCTCGAAGAAAGCAAAGGAACGAAGGATGAATTGCGAAGAGTGCCCGTAACGGAGAGGGTTTTACTGCCAGAGTAATCGAAGAGCATTAAAAACGGATACTAATAAATATGGAATGACTCGAGTGACTAAATACCATTGCTACCGCTAAACTGAGTCCGAAGTGAACAACAAAATGGTTACCCAACCTATAATTATACGAGTGGATTAATAACTTGACGATATAAAGGTATACAAATAGATGGTTTTTCCCGGTCGATATAAAATGATACTACTAAATGATTTACATTACTTACAAAATGTCAAATAATATGTAACTTTTATTTATATACAAGGAAAACTACCCGGCTTTGTCCGAGATTAGAAAAGAAACTTTTGGACATCAATATTACTAATTTTAATATCTGGAAACAGGATTTGGAGTTTTTGATATTTTACTCTATAGTCGGAATAGGGTTCACAATCGTTTTCACGGTATATTGTTGATGTGACTTTCAGAAGAATCCATTGTTGCGTTTCACTCGCAATTTTTATTCGTTGTCGCGTAGAGGCTAAAAAATTCAGACCTGTTGACCGGTGTTTTAGTACGCTTCGAAGGGTAAAATATATTGACTGTATCCAGTTTTCTCTGGAATTCCAGAGTCATTTTCTTTGTTTTATTTGTGAGTTATGTAATTCTGATTGTCCAGTAAATAACTCCTTCCAATCACTATGTGTCTCAATTATAGGCAATCATTGTAATGGCAGAATTATTGGTAATAATAAATTTAATAATAAATTTATTGTCAAAAAAACAGTACAAACTGCGTATGACCACGTGGAGGATAAACTAATTTACTCTCCGGAAGCAAGCAAGGGACCATCCCATCAAGGGCCCCAAGGCAAAGGTATACAACTCTCCTTTAATTGCATTTGATTTTTATATTCTTTCCCAACGTTTCGAGGTATTGTTGACCTTTTCTTAAGGGCTTGGATCGTATGTAGTAATTAAAAACCAACGATGTCTATTTCAGTTACATATCCGTTAAAATTTAAAATATTTTGAAGGTTACACTGTAACCTCCTCTGTGAAGCAGTTCATTGTAATAATCAAATGTATTTAAAGTTGAGTTGTATACCAATAATTCTGCCATTACAATGATTGCCTATAATTGAGACATACAGTGATCGGAAGGAGTTATTTACTGAGAATATAAAAGACAATCAAAAATACTTCATTGAAAAAGTGAATGTCCAGAAAGTTTCTTTTTAAATGCCGGGCAGTTGTGCTGGTAGAAAATAATTTTCTGATCTAAGAAGGGAACACTGTAATGGTGCGAATAGTGGTTGGAATAAATGAACCAAACAACGTGACAGTGCCCACCATTAACGCACGAGGAGTCAAGTCGATGCGACTCCGCGCCGCCATGATGGCGTGCGCAGTAACGCACGCCCCGCCCCGCGACTGCTGGGACGCAGCTGTCTCCGAATAACAGTGTCTCCAGCATTAATATTTAGAGTGTATTTGGGTCGGCGTGGGTGCCCAGGGAGACAAGAGGGTGGGTGCTCCTTGGGGTTTCCTCTCCAACTCCTGCACTTCACGCAGCTCTCCCCTCCCCCACACTCCTATGCATCTTCTATGAATCGTGCATTCATTTACTCTTATCTACATTCCACTCGAACTGCAGTAAACTTTATTATAGGATCCTTTTCACTATCACATTTTCTAACATCATTTTAATCTGCTATCATACACATAAACACCAGTGATGAACAAACAAACCATTAATTCAGAATAATTAAAATAATTAGATTATTCATCTGTATTCGTTAGTAAAGAATTTTTTGTTGTGTAGTGTATATGTAAAACGTTTAATCACTTATTTATCCTATTATACGTACATTCACCTCATGATCAAAATAGCGGTCGAAACGTATGCGACGGGACATATTTGTAAGTACTTAAACATCCATATGAAAATTACGTTCTTGTTTAACAAATTTACTCTACAGCTGAAGTAAAGTTACAATGGTTAGTGCACAATCCATATTATTGTGGTGGACGAATTCAGCTTCCGTATCGATTTCGAGAAGACGTAGAATACACCGAACACGAGGAACTTACTTTACCACAACGGAAATAAGTATAACTGCGACATCATATAACAACGTTCATTACACTCTCTAATTCATTCGATACAGATTTTTATACACAAGACACGGGGTGTTTTCCCAAAGAACGTTTTATTATTTATGTCCTACAACATCCTGAATGTTATACTCGTAGTTTGCAACTTCGTTGCTAGCTTTACGGCAAAGAAAAACAACAAACGAAAATTTTAATTCTAATAACAGTGTAGAAAAATAGTTAGAGTAATTAAGATCAGAGGTTCGTAAAAAAATCGACTTCATCCAGAAAAAAATATCGACTATGTAAAATTGTAATTAGGTATATTAACACCTCTATGATAGTCTTCGTAAATATTATTTCATTTTAAATATCAAGTTACCTAATTAATTTTAGTACTTTATTTCAATAATTAGAGTTTGTTTCTCTTTCTTAACAAATTAGGAAGAATAAACGTTCTTTTCATAATAACTTTGAAAAATTACAGACATTACGGATAGTGTGTAAATAATTAATAGTTTTAATATACTTTCATTACTGGTATAGTTTACTTAAGTCTTTTTCAAAAAGCGTTTTATTGAGATGAAGCCATGTAGTGACATCTTACGTTAGGAAAGATATAAACAGCACATACAAAAGGTAGGAAACTCAAAACAAACTATGACAGTTCATTCAACATTTGACAGAACTAGAAGAGGAAGAATCTAAAATTAAAGAGACTTGAATCACGTTACAAATGCCTAGTTATCTAATTAATAATAGCGAAACTTCCATTCGTTATTGAAAATTAAAGAAAAACTTCGTTGGGCATCAAATGTATCGATATTTTAATTCAAGGAATTTCAACCTGCTTATATTTACAGATTCTTTCCCAATATAAATTTACAAATTCCGTAATGAAATATGAAAAATCTCCATATCGACGGATTTTTTTAGAAGTAACTGACGTTATTTAATGATTTCATTACCTCGTATTGAACTGAATGTTTTCAAGGGCAAAGTGGATATGAAGCTTAAGTATTAACATCTGAAAATAAAAGACATTCATCAATAATCTCATGGCGTGTTAACGTCAAAATGTAGGATTAGAGTCATGTATTGCATTGATGGAAGTAATGAAAAAACCTAATAGGTCTTTCTTTTTGTGGGGCTTTACGGCTCGTCGACATCTTGGTAATTACAGCCCTGAAAACGTGTACAGGTAGGGAAAATGCAGTTACACACTAGGGAGAGCCAACATGACTCTCCCCGCGTGTGGGACTCGCCGAATGACTCAACCCTACCCACTAAAACCCTCCAGAATTACAACATATCAAAACATATCTCACAACATACATCAAAACATCAAATGGAGGGGGGGCAAAAGATAGGGGGTGGAAATGAGGGGTAGGACAAAAAATGACAGGGATGAGGAAAATGAAAGATACCCTAGCCTTAATAGCGTCGGGATCGAAAAGAACAAGAGGTGACCAAGGGAGGTCAGGAAAGAGAAAGGGAGAATCCTAACACAAGTGGAAGTAATGCCAGACTCAGCTCAGGGCCCAGTGTTCGCCAAACACATACTTAACTAGATGTAAGTCCCCTGGGGGGTTGAACTCACCCGATAACTTGTCGGAGGAGCCCCGATCTATTTATGAAATTCAATAGTTTATTAACGTGGTCCGTTTCATTTTCGAGAATTGTTGGCAAATCTGCAGCCACACCAATATTTCTCCGAATTCTGGTGTATTTTCTGCAATCAGTTAGTAGATGACGCCATGTCAAAGAAGAAATACATTCCTCACATACGGGGTGATCACCATGTTGCATGAGATACAGATGAGTGAGAGGACAATGTCCCATACGCTGGCGGGTTAGTAAAACCTCCTCACACCTGACCTGACCTACTGGAAATGCTCCATGACTTAACAGAGGATTTGATAAGTCGGAGATTATTCCCTTCAACAGCCAACCACTGATTGTTCCATTCTCTCAGAATCCTTGTCTTAATGGAATTTATGATGTCCCCTTTTGGAATCGTGGAGAAATCCACGCGAATTTTGAAGCATGCCATCTTCGCGGAAATGTCTGCTTCTTCATTTCCTGATTCCCACGTGTCCGGGAGTCCAGCAAAACCTAATATTCTTTCCGTCACTTTGAAGAAAGAAAAGAACATTCTGGATGAAATGGATCAGCTTACCGACTGAGTATATAGTCTGGATTGCTTGAAGGGCAGTTAGAAAAACAGAATAAATCAGGAAATTTGATCCGCGGGAGAACTTTGTTGATAGCAGTGTTCTCAATATATGGCGTAACATCCAGCCGTGTAAACGCTGCACAAGTCGCCAAGACGGTAGCAACAAGTAAGACCGTAAGATCATTATTAATGCAATGTGAAGTAACTACTCTTTGTTCAACTGATTTTAAATTTCGTCTGTGCTCCTGGATTCTAGTTTTTAACTCTCTTTGCGTGATATAGGTATTAAATTACATTACATTCTTTATGTGTTTTTTTCATACTACGTTAATATTCATGTGATCTTCCTTATCTTTCCCTGTCATGTCTCTGATACCGAATTCATTTGTAATACGACGTGCGTAATACTGTATAGACTGTAAAATATCGGAAGGCGGCTAGCTGCTTCCCTTACTGACACCATTTCTTCGTTCCCAATTGCTCTCTAACAAAAAACCTATCGCTCACACAAACATTCTTATTCTTCGCGATCGGAATGATTCACTTACTGGATATTTCTTAGTGCAAACTATTTTTACCGCGCGTGTAAAAGACAAAAAATAGTTTTATTTTGGATCCGCGCAAAATTTATAGAAAAATTGTACCAAACAATTGCAATTTTCAAGCAATCACGTTTCCTTAATTTAAAACGCAGAAGATTAAACATCAATATCGGATGCATGAAAATTGTTGCTTTTTTTGTAAAGTTAGTTTGCGTACTATATAGATAAGTGTTGTAAAACTGTATGAGAACGCATATGCACTGATCTTGCAATCAGGGTTTCATGTGGAGTTACGGTAATTTTTTTTTTTTTTTTTTTTTTNTTTAGGGCTCGTCAACATCGAGGTCATTAGAGCCCATGCAAGTAGGGAAAAATGCAGTTTCGCACCATAGAGAAGAGCCGTAGTGACTCTTCCCCGTGTGTGGGACTCGCCGAATATAAGATTAATAAAGTTGTAAAATAATTATATTTTTTAGGAATATGATTTGGAAGAGCGTCAAAGCGAAAGGGGTTTTTTTTGGGGCAGTAAATTTTTTGGGGGCTCTCGCATATTGGTGGGGGGGGGGTTTCATAGTGTTTAGGGGAGGGCACCTCTGTTAATGCTTTGTCTACTAAGTAATAAATCATAGCTCTCTTCTTTGTGTAAGTATTCTCTGAATAGAAATTGAATTTTGGGCGAGGTAGTTAATTATTACAAACGTTGTATACCAGAAATCCTATTAACAAATAAAATAGCAGATCAAAAACCTTTTATAAAACAAGTTTTTATTTAAGCGATGTACTAAAATAAGTTAATGTTTACATTAACGTAATGCAAAGTGAAATGCTAATACCTCCATACATTTCACATTAGTGAATCCTAATTAAAAATTAAACGTACTTACTATCCTTATCGCTGAAAGTGATTCAATGCTTTATGCTGAATTATTTGTATTCAAAAAGCTGTCGCACGAAATGTTCATCAAAGTGGATACCAATTAATTTCATTGGACAATGACTTTTTTTAGGGGGG
>NNCF01126594.1:551713-570579 GCA_002313205.1 Laupala kohalensis | reverse complement strand
ATTTTCATCCCCGTGTTCCCCACCCACCACGGAGTCCAACGAGGGGACACCCCACTGGGGTGCCAGGGTTGACACGGGGATATAGAGGGGGCACACAGGGTTCTTTAAGCAAGGTTGCTCCAACGCCGCCGACCAGCGAGAAGGACCCCCTGCGCGACCCCTCTCACCCTGGAGTTCAGTCGAAGACCTAGTCCGAGCCGATTGGTCGGGAGTGGGTTAGCCCCCGATCGCCCGTCTAGAAGAGGCCGAGGCAAAAGCGAGCGTATTGGGGCGCATCTAGAGAGCACGCAGAAGTTCAACTCACCAGGATTCTCATTCCCTCCGACACGGGTTGCCATGCACGGCAAAACACATGGGTGAGCGTTCAGCACACAGAGAAGGCCAGTAAGGAAGATGAATGCGATGAAAGTGAAAAATAGGTAATTAGAAAGGAAAAGTACAAAGAAAGAAACACTTGAGAGCCTTCTCTGTATCCCACCGTCGGGACGTGGACCAGCTCACATCGACGGCTTAAGTCGAATTAATAATTCACTCAAATCGCGTCGCAATGTCGNGTGACCAAGGGAGGTCAGAAAAGAGAAAGGAAGGAGCATGGTACAAGTAAGTGGAAGTAATGCCAGACTCAGCTCGGGGCCCCGTGTTTGCCAAACACGCACTTACTAGATGTAAGTTCCCTGTGAGGAAAATGAAATATATCCTAGCCCTACTAGCGTCGGAAAAGACATAAGATGATAGACAAGATGAAGAAGATATGGATGAGATAGACAAGAAAAAAATCAAAGCATTTAATATGCGTATATTTTTTATGTTGCTTAACTTATTAATTACACTGTCAAATAACTGATGATCACTCATAGTATTTCATTTGATTTCACTTGAAGGAAAGAAGTAATATGTCTGACACTGCCACAAACAATATCTTACGTATTTATTATCGTAAACACCAACAGCTATTAACAAAATATAATTTGTGTGACAAAAAAGTAATCTAATGAAATGAGAAAAATTGTCGTAGACTTGTTCTTGGAATTGAATCACAGCCAAAAATTTGGAGAATCGCAATTTTTTGCTGGTGTTACGAGTATATTGGGGGACATCTGTATTTGAAATCGATGAATATTTAATCGAAAAAAATAAACAACTAAAATTGAAATGGAAGCATGATTTGCGATTGCCTTAGTTATCACAACCAGTACAGCGAAACTTCTCTATAACCTAGTCATGGGATCTTAAAATATGTCCTCTATTGAGAAGTGTCCGCTTCTGGGAAATAACGTAAAATAAAATGTCGCAGAGTGAAAAATATCCGCTATAGAGGAGTGTCCGCTGTTGAGAAGAGTCCGTAAATGGAGGTTTCACTGCATTTGGTGACCTACACAGTGAAAGCGACGCACTCTCAGCATAGGAGAGAGTCCACTGCCCAGGAATTGCAGTCCACACGGCTGAAACCGAGCGGCCGACAGCCATCCACTGGGCGTACGGCGATCGCCACCAATCGCTCCCCGGGGAACCCCAGCGAGCGACGGCTGCATATTCATACGAAGCGCACTGCGCCCTCGGGACGCCGCCGACCTCCCACGCCGCAATGAACCTAACTTTGATCAGATCCCAACTTTTTTGCTCGACCCGACTGCAGCATCCACCGCGGCGTTTCCTTTCTTTTTTCACTTACTTTAAAGAGGCAATTTCGCAGGCAAAAGCCCCTCTCCCTCGTTTCCTGCTCCGCGCCGCTCAGCCAATGCCGTCGGCGCGCGAAAAGAGCCTCTCTTCCGCACCGGATCTCGTCGCCGACGCCAAAGACAGCGGCGGCCGCATTAAGCGCCGCGCCGCTCACAATGTTACCGTGTCATTCATCTGATGCGGTTTACTGCACGCCGTGGACCGGCGAGATGGCGCGCTTTGTTCGCGCGACGCTCATCTCTCGCTCGCGTCCTAGATACAGATTACCTCCACATCGCATTGCACCTACGATCTACTTTCCTTCGCAAGGACAACGTCATCATCACACTTTGCGAGGACAAACAGCTAAGTGAAAACGTGAACTCCCAGCAGAGAGAGTTAAATTCGGTTTCATATTTATGGACACATTTCCACATAAATTACTCTTCAAAAAAGCATCGTGTATTTTATTGGGACAGCATCAATCATTTTTGGACTGCTTTCATTATTTATAACCAACAAAATAGAAAGTTCTGAAAAACCAATTTTTAAAGAGTAGATATTGCAAGGAAACTACCACACATCTACAATGCACTATGGTGCGCCGAAAAAGAAAAAAAAAGTTATCGGTAGATAGGTCGACAAAAAGGAGTCTTAACGTCTTCATATTACTAAAAGTTACAATAGAAACGGGTTGATCAGAAATAGGATTCCATTTCACTTCACAACAGTCACCATCTCCACAAATGACTCTCGATAAATAAACACCCATGAAACAATCAATTCATAATCCGACGTTTTCTGGGAGAAACGGTACAGGCAATCACAACGCAAAAATTAGTTAAAAATCTGGATCGCAATTTGACTAAATACCATTGAAACTTTTTTAAGAATAAAAAAAATAGAGTACCACAAGTGGATTTTTGGGGGGCTTTACGGCTCGTCGACATCGAGGTATACATACCAAAACATATCTCAAAACCAAAAAATTGAGGACTAAAAATGAGGAAAATGAAAGATACCCTAGCCCTAATGGCGTCGGGATCGAAAAGAACAGGAGGTGACCTAGGGAGGTCAGAAAAGAGAAAGGAAGGAGCCTTGCACAAGTAAGTGGAAGTAATGCCAGACTCGGCTCGGAGCCCCGTGTTTGCCAAACACGAACTTACTAGATGTAAGTCCCTTGGGGTGTGTCATGGGTGCAGCAGAGTGGTACAGCGCGTAGGTTGGCCGCGTGGGCGGTTTACCGGAAATGTACACATGTGCATTGATTGACACTTGCATAACGAGAGTGTGGATGCAGGGACCAAGTTCCTACGTTGGTGGCAGTGTATTTCCGGAACTCATATGTGTGAAATAAATTAAGCCAACTTGTGAAATCAGGTCAGGGAGTTTCTTGAAATTTTCAAACTACACACGCATTTATTATAAGTCTCTTTCCTTTTCCTATTATTGCCATCACCACGTGGTGTTTCGTAACAATGTAATTAGTTTACATTTTCATTTAATTTAATAGAAAAGTCAATCCGTTTTTAGATTTCGAGCAGAAGTCCGCTTCATTTCGAGGAATTCTAACACCATTTGGTGAGTCCAATCTCGAAAACTTCCACTTTCTTTTTAAGGAGACATTTGGAGAACTGAACAAGACTAGACTTTCTCTCAGCTTGAGACAGAACGAAGAGAAAAATGCCATAATTTCGTGACGTGCATTGCACCACGCAATGCAAAACGAACGAAAATGTATAGCAAAATGAACGGAATTTAACTAATATAACATTTAAAGTCATTACTAATGCACTCCCAGTCTCGGACATGTATGTTCAGCCTCAAATAATATTATGTATCTTTCCTCCATTTCTTTGCGATTATTTCATATTTTCCCGTTTTCCTGATCCATTTTCTTGTTTAATGATTCATTATCATTTTCATTCAAGTGACCGGTATCGTCCATTACTTTGTCTGGTTTACTAGCAACGTTGGATTCGTGAAGGTAAACTGGAACACCTCTATCTCGGTCCAAGGAGAAATGACTGGAAGAAGATAATATCTTTGGTTCCAGTGTAGGCCTGGAAAATATGACGGGATTGCTTCTTTAAACGTCGTTTACCATAGTTACATGCAGCATGTCATAGTGAATAGAAACAAAAAAATGGTTTTATCCAGGACCGGCATGCCTTTTTCTTGGGAATAAGGGGAAACGAGAACGTTTATAATACAGCAGTGTAAATGTTTCATCAAGTATAAAGAAACATTTTTAGTTTCGTACATTTGTACAGTGTTTGACGAAATGAATAATAAAGCAGGAAGTAAAATTCCCGTGCAATTCCGATTAAAGGATGGAACCTAGAAGAGAATCATGTGGAGGGGAGAAGGAAAAGAGATCAGGCAATTCGAGTAATAAATGAAGAATAATGTTCTCTAATGCCTGTAATGTTCTAATGTTCTGTAATGTCAAGAAGTAGGAACACAACATAGAGATAAGTATATTTAAAAGAATGTCCAAGGATTAATTTTTAAAAAAATGCGTGGGGAACAAATTAGCCTCACCACTTTGTCATTTGGAGTGTGTGAAATTCCTTATCCAACACGGAGCTAATGTAAGATCTACCAACATTACTTTGAAATGCATTGCATCATAATTTTGTATTTCCTTCAATTAAACTCAATTTCGACAATTTTGTGAAAGAAAAAGATTAGTCTCCAATATCATTAGAAATAATGATTGATAGTAGCGAACAGAGGTCGTTACTGATCTACAATGCTCCGCAAGTGACGCACATTTAACTTATCAAACACAAAAAAATATGGAAATTACAGTACTCTATGATTTAGCCACACTCTCCGTCAAAAGAGTGTTGACAGCGCTTTTGCTACGAAAGTGGCGGTTTGCCCAACTAGCGGAAAGAGAAAGAATTTCTGCCTCCCTCTCATCTGCACGGCAATTTCCTCACAAACTTAAAAAAAGATAAAGACATTGAAACAACATGTAAGTATGGGAAAGAAGAGTGATCAGTCCATTTATTATGGAAATGTAAGTTTCATGGAAATGAATGGCGTTAATTTAAATAATTTAGCATATGGAATGTTTTCAAAATAAAAAACAAGAGATAACAAAAATTATCTGAACTCTTTGACAGGTGTATAAATGAAGTCGGATTGGTACGTTACGCCTTAAAATTGAACTAATTAAAACGAAAGACAAATTTTTTAGACAACAAAAGTTTACCAGCAGAATAAAAAATGGAGTGTTAAAATTGTGAAGTATGCAGGTTACAAGACATTTCCAGGCAAGGGGAAATGATGAAAAAGATGAAGAGAGAAGAGTGTAATTTATAGAGAATAAATTCAATAAATAAACCATGTAATGACGTTGTTGAACACTGAGGGGGAATCACATGGTCTTTAATCAAATGGGGAAACATGTCTCCCATTCATCTCTTAATGCTTGAACGTTTGTTCTCATCAGTGTTGACGCTTACTAGGATCGCTATCATAGATATATACATTTTTGTGGGGTTTTACGGCTCGCCGACATCGTGGTCATTACAGTCCGAAAATTCAGTACAGGTAGGGAAAATGCAGTTACGTACTAAGGAGAGCCAACATGACTCTCCCCGCGTGTGAGACTCGCCGAATGACTCAACCCTACCCACTAAAAACCCTCATGAATTACAACATATCAAAACATATATCAAAACATTGAGGACAAAAAATGAGGAAAATTAAAGATACCCTAGCCCTAACAGCGTCGGGATCGAAAAGAACAAGAGGTGACCAAGGAAGGTCAGGAAAAAGAACGGAAGGAGCCTCGCACAAGTAAGTGGAAGTAATGCCAGACTCAGCTCGGGGCCCCGTGTTTAACAAACACGTACTTACTAGATGTAAGTCCCCTGGGGGGTCCTAGATATTTGAAACGCTCAACATTGTCTCTTCTCGAAACAACTCGTATGCCAACGTAAGAAAAAAATATATTTCCTTCATTTCTGATTTCTTTTGAACTGTAAACCGAGTCGGCCTCAAATCTATCATTTAACGTAGCTTTGGTACCGATTCCATCATTGCTAGCAAGGCAATCGTATTTGTGAATATCACCAGCAAGGTAAGTAATATTTTTAAAATTGCTATCAGTACAAATACTATACGTTACGACATATACAGAATGTTCCATCATGCAAATTTTTTTATTGGGGTTTTACGGCCAGCCGACACCGAGGTCATAAGAGCCCTAAAACTTGTACAGATAGGGTTCATGCAAATCATGGGACAAACTTCGAGGGAAATTATGGAACTATTGCTATGTGATATACATGTGAGAAGCAATAGAATGTGAGTAAAATTTTTATGAGACAGCAATATTGTTTCTTTCGATTTCCTCGGGGGACGTTTTACACGAAGGTATGAAACGTGGTGAAACCATGTATCACTTTTCCACAAACGTTTTTTTGTGAATAATAGTGATAGGTCGTGGTAAATCATTTATATAAGAAATTTATATGAAAAGTCTTGATAAACAAACATATGCCAGAAAATATTATTTTTCGCTTCATAAAATATAGAAACAAAAGATAATTTATCGTTATTGAAGTTTTTCTCAATACCACAAAAGAAATATAAAAGAAAATTATAGCATCACATTGCATGAATTAATATTCTATCGGTTTGTTTTGAGAAGTTAATCGCGTGTAACTCTTGTTTCTGAAAAAGGATTTTGAGACTCTGCCAACCTACCGCTCAGCTATATCTGCGGCAAATCGATCAAGACAACTGGTAAAAATTTAGCGTTGGAGGTTAATGTACGCAAGAAATTTATGTACAGTGCGTATCTTGTTACTACAAGAAGTTCCTTTAAAATCATAAAAATAAAAAAGTGGAGGAATTGCTTATAACAAATATATATATGCTTATAAAAATGTTACTGCTTATAACAAAAAAGGTGATTTTGCAAAAATTATTGAAAGAAAACAAAACAGGTTTTTAAGTTTTTTTGAAATAACTAATAAACGAGTTTCAACTTACAACGACGCATTGTATAGATTTTATTACGACCGATAACTCGTTCTTGCGACTCATTGTCTAGATTCAATATCTGAGTAGCAAGAGCTAAACACATGAACAATCGAAAATTTCGCACTTGGAGGGTTTATTTCAAAACATTGACCACCTCTGCAGTCCTTCAAAAAAACGTGCTAGTCTTAGTTTTTCGTATTTTACACGGGACAACAATTCACTAACTTCTCAAAAGTTTTCGGGCTGAATAATTGGGAACACTCGGAATATTTCAGTTTCTCTTTTTGAAACAAGATAAAGTATGTCAAGCAGATCGTTTATAAACGATTTGGTGGCGAGATAAATAAAATTGTAAAATTCCTGTGTATTCAATTTATTGTTTGACACGAATAATCTTCGCAAAATTTGCTTCAGGTTATCAATCACCTTAGAAACGTTTATCGATACTTATTGAATGAAAAATAAAAAACAACAAAAGTCTGAAAACGTTGGGTTCAGCATTGTCGAGAAGACCTTTTCAAATTTTTTGCATAATGTACCATTTCATTGTAGGAATAAACATTAAATGGTTGTAAACTGGTATGCCGTAATTTATGTGATGATACATGTGGAAATGTGTGAGACGGTAGAAAAATAGGAAATTATCATGTTAGTACAACTTCTTAAATTTCAATTATTTGTTTACAAATTTTTAAGAAATATATTTTTGTGTTCTCCATCCTAAAGAATGTCATTTATTCGTAGTTAAAAGCCCCGGGGAAGAACTTTTAGTCAACACGAAACGTAGGCTGGAAAAATGTATTATTTTCGACAACACCTGAGCATATTCAGAATTTCAATTTTTTTTTTAATTCGGGCTTTACGGTTCACCAGTATTTCGAATGTTCTTAGGATACATATTTAAAAATGCAGTTGTAGTTCATATGAAAAAATTGTAATAAAATAATGAGAAACACGAAACAAATACAAAATTATCTGTAACCTTGTCCCAATAGTTTCGTCCGAATCGCTACGCACAGACAGTTCGAGTTACAATTTATCTCTAATGTCATGTTTAATTTTTCCTCCATTTTCATCGGAGTTAGAAAATGTGATTAAAGCATGTGAATATCATTTACTGCTGTTCTGTTTGAAAAAATTACATGTCCGTAATCGCACGTCATGCTCTTGCCGCACCCACCCTCACATAGCAGAGTCCGTCTGTGCGGCGGCTGTGAAGAGCGCGATTCCGATGCTGGGCAGGCAGGACGCGTGAAGCGACGGCGGCGACAGAACTAGCGCCAAGTTATGACTCCCGCGAGAGCGGATGAATTTTTCAGTCGGCGTAAATTGCATATTAAGTATTGATATCATCTGCGAAGTTGCGCATCGCGCTGGAGCCCCGAAGGCGCGCGCGCTGCAGTCACCGCTGCTGCCTCTGCTCCGTCGCCGCAGGCAACACACACTCGCACACGGATTAACAACTAACACGCAATGTCAATGTTTTTTGACGGAAAATCCTGCAGGAATAAGAAGTTGTTTTGTTTTTATTGGTTCTGTGGCGAGATTTGGACTCGAGGCCTGCTCTTCTATCAAACCATGATTTGGTTAGGGTTGCCGGAGAAGTGTCTATATGATTCTCTCGGTCAAATCATACAGAATTTCTAATTATCTTCTTCGTTATTATTTCAATACGTTTTATGAATAATGATAATTATTATCATTATTATGAAAACTTCGTTCGTAAGCAGCATGGCCAAAGCCCATGATGTACTTGGCGATGGTGAACAGGGCGAAAACAGCGCACAACCACATACACATCCCTACATAGTGCTCTCTACAAAAATATTATTTTAAAAATATACTTGTATTGAAACTGGTTTTAATAAAATCATTTATAAGATTTGAAAAGTAATTTATTTTTCGATAATGAATTTGTTTCTCATAAAGAGAAAATGTATTTCCTTCAAACATCAAATTGACGTTCCGGAGTATTGTTATAAAAGCCGGAATCTGTATCATCATATATTAGTGCACCCATTTGTAAACATTTTAATAAAATTTTCAAAATTATTTCTTTGTCAACAGAAATACCGTAAGGTATCGCGGCGAATTATTTCCGGAAAGCTTCCTCTGAAATACAATTCCTCTCTCTCATACAAGTGTAACGCATTGCGTAACCTACGTTTTTCATATAACTTATCATTACGATCGTTTCTCAAAAGATGTTTATATCCTAGCCCTAATAGCGTCGGGATCGAAAAGAACAAGAGGTGACCAAGGGAGGTCAGAAAAGAGAAAGGAAGGAGCATGGCACAAGTAAGTGGAAGTAATGCCAGACTCAGCTCGGGGCCCCGTGTTCGCCAAACACGTACTTACTAGATGTAAGTCCCCTGGGGGGGCCATTACTGTATTTGAACATATGAGCCAAATGGAGGTTTTTTAGTTTTCCGAAGCGCTGTTGGTACACAGCAGCAGGAGTGTCTTGCTTTCGGCATCGACTTTCGGTTGTTGGTTTAATGAAGGAACAAGGTGGTGTGGGAGTGTGGGTATTTCACTAGAGGAAGTAGTGTGATGACGTTTTCCTCTAGCGTTTATTTAAAACGGACACCCGCTGGGCGGGATAACGAAGGTCTTGCAGCGTAAGAAGAAATACATTTTGGAGAATGTGTTGCCGCGTGGGGTGATTTAAAACCCCAATCAGGTTGATCATCAAGTTGTAAGAGATAATGTTGAGTTGTAAGGGAGAAGGATGAGTGAACCAGAGAATGACAAGTGCTCTTCCTACTCACGAATTTTTTTTGGTGGGGCTTTAGGGCTCGCCAACATCGAGGACATTAAAGCCCATGCAAGTAGGGAAAAATGCAGTTTCGCACCATAGAGAAGAGCCGTAGTGACTCTTCGCCGTGTGTGGGACTCGCCGAATATCTCGACCATACCCACTAAAAAACCCTCCTGAATTCAACAAATATCTAAATACAAAGATGAAAGAAAAGAAAACAGTTGCCCAATACATTATATCACAAAAAAAGGAAAAACAATTTCTAAATACTATATTTTCTAATTACAGAAACAAAGGATGAAAGGAAAGAAGACAGGAAAGATGAAAATGGAATGCAACTTTTAAACCCTCCCGACAACTTGTGAGAGGAGCCCCGATCTACTCATAAAATTCAATAGTTTATTAACATTAACAGTTTCATTTCCGAGAATTGTTAGTTACGGTTTTCATCTGCTTTGAGGTCTTGGATGCGGTGGAGTAACTAGTAGAAAATACAGCATGTAATGCCACGTATTTCTTCCGCGCTTCACCGTACGGGATCTTCTCCGTAGTTTTTACTTCCTGCACTTTCTTTTCTTCGAGAAAAGCGACCCACTCCCTGCTCCATACCGGGTGGCTGCCTGTGCAATTAATGCACTTTGCAGGCCCTGGGCATGACACGCCGGGTTCGTGTGCCTCCTTTCCGCACATTCCACAGGTATCACGTCCCTTACACGATATTGTCGTGTGTCCAAACCTCTGACACTTGAAACAGCGCAGAGGATTTGGTATAAAGGGACGGACCGGCAGGTTCAGCCATCCAGCCTTCAGATCCTTTGGTAGTTTAGGACAGTCAAAAGTCACGATGAAGGAACTGGTCTTCTCCAGAACACCATTTACCTTCCTCATGATCTGACTGACCTCAACTACATGGTCAGCCTTCCATTCTGCAACAATTTCGTTAGTTGCCATTTCCATAATGCCCCTGCAACTTACGACCCCCTTGCTGCGATTAAGTGCAGCATGGAGTTCGCACTTCACACGGAACACGCCAAGCATACTACAATCAAATAGTTTCAACGCTTGCTTGTTTTTGTCTCAAGCAGCATTGTACCGTTTCTTAACCATTTAATGGTCTTCAGTGAACCAACGAGATCTTCTAAACCTTTAAATATATAGAACGGAGACACTTTTTCAAGTTTCCCGTCTATACGTGTCATAACGACAAAAACATTCTCGTAGGGAATGCTCTTTAACTTTTCCTTCTTTTCTGAAGTGGGAGGGCTGTGAACCCTCGGCCGCTTCGAAGATCCTGAGGCTTGGTACTTATCCTGCGGTTCGCCCACTCCGCATGGCAGTGTTTTCGGAGAATCTTTCATTATGTCCCACGAGTTCGGAGGAAATAAATGTCCGAGCCCCCGCATCACGCCACTAAGCCTTGCTCAACTGAGGTGCGGCAGTTGCCCCAGAGGTTGTCCGCTAGTGAGTGTTTGTCCTCAACACCCATTCACCTCATCGGCGCGTAACACACCTGGAGGTTGAGGGTTTTTTTTATAGAGGTTTAATCCTTCCTCGCGACCCGGCCAATGAAGGCAAGATCTCTGCCCTTCGAAACACGCAACCTTCCACCATCGCGCCAATGGTGGTCGCTGAAGCATGTCCAAAGCTTACGGTGTCCGACGACTGATGACGCAGTACCAGTCCCCAGCTCGGGGCCGTGGGTTCGCCAAACCCATACTCACTCGAAACTGAGCTCCCTGCGTGGGAAAGAAGAAGAAAGAGGTGAAGAAGAAGAAGAAAGAGAAGGGGAAAATGAAAGATACCCTAGCTCTAATAGCGTCGGGATCGAAAAGAACAAGGGGTGACCAAGGGAGGCCAGGAAAGATAAAGGAAGGAGCATGGCACAAGTAAGTGGAAGCAATGCCAGACTCAGCTCGTTCGCCAAACACGTACTTACTAGATGTAAGCCCCCTGGGAGGTGGAAATAAAAGAGAAACAAAATATACAAAAGAAAATTTTAAGAAATACGTTAGAAAAGAGATACAGTTGACTGCAGCATGATTCAAAGATGCGTGTCTAGTTTATATGATATCTTTTCTAAACGCTATAGCCTTCGAACTTAATACCTTCGCAAGACCAGAGTGCATTGTTAGTGCATTTTGAGTTCATATATACGTATAGGGTACTATAGGTGCAAACATAGTTAATGGAGCGAAGAGTACATAGCAGTCGCGTGATTCCCGTGTTCACCAAACGTATGAATGTTCCTTGGGTCACTAGACGCCGAAAACTAGTGGCAGAGGGTGGTCGAGTCGTCAAATAACATAGGCATTTATATAAGCGTCCAATCCAATCTTGGAGTGGCCGAGCAATGGTGGAGTTCAACTTTCGTCATTCTATACTGGTCGTTGTGTAGGCTCCTATATAGAAAATGTTACTTGACGTCTCTGTCACAGGTGGTCAATCACTAGTGTGCGGTCTTCCTTCTAATACTATATATGACCAGGTATCTTCCGTTTGACAGAAACGCCTCATAGCACAGGTCTGTTTACACGAGGGATCTAGTACAAGACAAATCGTCAAAAACGCTCAATACATTCTAAATAATAGAGAATGTGAAGCTCTTAAATTAAGTCATCGATCTCCACAACGGATTCAACATCTTTCTTGAAGGAAGATTCGCGTATGATCTACAAAATATCATTTCTGTTGCTCTTCTCGGTATTTCCTCCATCGTCTCATAAGTTAACAAGAACAGCGGTTACAAATCAAACAAAACGCAAACGTATACGAGTGCTACGTATCTTAGCACAAAATCACTTCTCGCTGCTCACTAACCTCACATTTATGTGTTATGCAGACAGTATTCTGACAATAGTATGCACCGTTAAATAGCACACGACCAGTTTTGAATTTCAAAAACGACAAAAAATAATAGCTAAATGAGAGAATCGATTTCGCATGTGATCACTCTCCACCACTTAAAACCAACAAAAAGTCATTAACATTGTTTTCAAAATCAATACACGATTATTAAGAGGTATTATTTGGACAAATATTTCGAAATTCACAAAAGCAAATTTGCGAATGTAAATAAAAACATAGTAATGTTTGATGTGAAACGGAACCAAATTACATTTTTTTAAGAATTACACAATAGTGACAAAACCTCACTTTCTCGTATTGTTTTTAATTTATATTCCCGTTCTATTCGTTACATTGAACACATCGCCAAGTATCTAACTTCATTAAAGAGAGCGAAACAAATATTATGCAATTCCGTTCATAAAACAAATTCAAGTGAAAAAGACACCAATGCAGACACGGTGATATTGGTTACACATCGTAACATGTTTTTATTGCTATCTGTTATCAGTCTGTCGAGAAAAGTATTATAACTGGGTATACGTAAAAAGTTTCGTAGAGGATATACACAAAAATATGGACAAATAAAAAAGTGTTTCTTTGGAGAGAGTAAACAGGGTATTTTTGAAAGTATTCACAGAGTTAAAGTACCAGAAATTGGAGGTGAAAATAAATAGCTACTAAAATCAATTACGTAAATTATACGTTCAAACGGAGACAAATATAATCACAGAGGTAAAATATTCCGCACGAAGTAGAATGCTATGTTAAAATAGCGATCAGAGATATTCAATTACGAAAAAGGAAAATGTTCTTGATTGAGAGCAGACTAATGATGGCTGCTTGGTTGTCAAAAATCGATACAAGCCATAAAATCTACGTTGGCAAAAATTAACTCAGGAATGATATCATACAAAACGACAGTCGTTGTATACTTAGAGCTCATCCGGACATTGGTCTCGAAATAAAATTCTCAATGGATCTACACTGACTGGAGCGCTTTATGGTTGTACACAACGGCAGAGACGCCAAGGGGTGAAGCGCGCAGCCCTTAGGATTTGAGGGACAAGGGATCTTACCCACTCTATGGTTGCAGTCGTACCTCGCTGCAGGATCAACTTTACGGCGGTAATCGGTCCTGCGTGGCGGGCGGCCTGCTTCCTCTGCCAGAGGGATTTGTACTGCTCAGGCAGCAGCCAATTTTCTTGAAAGCTCCTCGGACGGACGGGCAAAGGTGCACACTGGAGCGCAACGCGAAGCTCAAGGAACAAAATTCCTTCTCGGTGGAATGCGATAGTGCTCTATAACAGTTCCACCGATCAACTTCAACATGAATCTGCACCAAGAATTGCGTGAAGCACAAAACTCTAATAACTATTACTTTCGATTCAAATTCGTTTGTACATTTTTCTTTCTTTCATGTTAATGCACTGCATTATTTTATTTTCATTATGCCGTTTTACCTGTAATTCTAGTTGAGCCTCCTAGTCTACTATCTTCGTCACTTATATTCGTTAATTGATATTCGTGCTATAAAATTATATTAATACGAAAGAAAAACATATTCCATGCTCTATACGGTATATGAAATAACCACAGCGTTTGGAAAGAGCATATTTAGGAGATTTTTAAGACACACTCTCGACTAAGAAAGTATCATTTCGCACTAAATATCGCATGAGATTGGTTAATGTTCGCTACAGACGCTTAATTCGATTTTGTGCAGACCAACATTTTCACGGATAAATACCGCGCATTTTATTTCATTGATTGCTGGTTTTCTGTATTTTTGAGAGAAAAATATTATCTGTAAGAAATGAAAAACAAGCGTGCACAAAACAGCAAACAACATTCTATCTAACCATATTTTATGTAATAGGTAAAAAAATAATACTTTGTCCCAACTTCAGAATTTCTTCACCAAAATATTTGGCCAGGAACTAGCTCGGATCGGTTTGATCCTCGGGATAGACCCGGCATTTCCCATACAGCGGGATCTGAAGAGGATTCGAAATCCAGCGTACTGAGTCCCGATAGATCCTATTTCACGTACATATTGAAAATAGTTCCCAAGACGATGAAATGCAATGGAGAGCAAAGCGAGAGTTTTTGCCCACTGTGCGAGCGAGAGGTGCGCTTCACGTGAGTAAGGTGACAAGGTAGTCGGAGGAGCGAGGGAGTATGGAACACAACGAGGAATCGGAGGTTGATAAGGGGAAAGGCGAGAAGGAAGCGCTTGGAAGCGAAGCCTGGCACAAGGAAGAGGACGAGAAGACACTCAAGGCGAAAGAGTGTCACAGACAAGCAGGAGAACATGGGGCTTTAGACAACTGGCAGGATAAGGAACAGGAAGACCAGAGAGAAACCGAAGGTAAATGCGTTCTCAAAAACATCAGTCTACAAAAAGTATCAACACAACAATCAATCCAAGCGTAATACTAGATTCAAGACGGAGAAAACAAAGTGAAATGGAAGAACGATGGACTTTGTACAAGTCAAAAGTGATTTTAAAAAACAATTTGAACTTGAACATTTCTAGCTCAACATCTCGAACCAATCCTCATATCTGAATATAAATTACCCGTGCTACCAGTATTGTAAAAATCAATGTCTCGTGGATTTACTTTCTACACACCAAGTTATGGCGAAACATTCCACAGAAAAAAATTAACTTTTTTCGGAATAAATAATGTTATCTAGGATTTAAGTCGTTGAATTGTCTGTTCTTGAGCAAATGAATATTTCTTTAGTAAATGTCAAGGAAACTTTTCTTTATGGGGCTTTAGGGCTCGTCAACATCGAGGTCATTAGAGCCCATGCTAGTAGGGAAAAATTCAGTTTCGCACCATAGAGAAGAGCTNGGGACTCGCCGAATATCTCGACCATACCCACTAAAAAACCCTCCTGAAATCAACAAATATCTAAATACAAAGACGAAAGAAAAGAAAACAGAATAAAAATACATTATATCACCCAAAAAAAAGGGAAAAATTTTTATATATTATATTTTCGAATAACATAACCGAACGATGAAAACAAAGAAGACAGTAAAGATGAAAAGGGAATGAAAATTTAAAACCCTCCCGAGAACTAGTGGGAGAAGCCCCGATCTACTCATAAAGTTAAATACTTTATTAACATTAACCGTTTCATTTCCGAGAATTGTTCGTAAATCTGCAGCCAAATCAATTTGTCTCCGTAAACACGAGTATTTTCCGCAATCAGTTAGTAGGTGACGCACTGTCAAATAACAGCTACACTCCTCACAAACAGGTTCATCATCAAGTAGTAAGAGATACCTATGAGTGAGAGGACAATGTCCTATGCGCAGGCGGGTCAGCAAGACCTCGTCGCGCCGGGCTGGCCTACAGGTACTGCTCCATGACTTAATTTGGAGGATTTGATAAGTGGAGCTTATTCCTTTCAACAGCTAACCACTCATTACTCCATTCACTGAGAATCCTTATCTTGACGGAATTTAGTAGGTCACGTTTTGGAATAGTGGAGAAATTCACGCGATGCCATGTTTGCGAAATCGTCTGCTTCCTCATTTCCTCTGATACCCATGTGTCCGGGAACCTAGCAAAACATTATGTTCTTTCCATCACTTTGCAGTGAGAAAAGTTCATCCTGGATGTCCTGGATCAGCTGGATACATGTTCTGGATTGCTTGTAGGGCACTCAGCGAATCAGAACAAATCAGGAAATGTGATCCGCCGGAGCACTTTGTTGATCGCAATGCTCTTAATATGGCGTAGCACTCAGCAGTGTAAACACTGCACAAGTCGCCTAGACGGTAGACACTGGTCTCACGGGGAAATACCACGGAGCAGCCGACACCATCAGCTTGCTTCGACCCGTCGGTAAACACAGGGATACGGACACGGTGTTTGTAGAGGATTAGGTGAAAGTATACCCTCAACATCGGAGCTGGAGTGTTCTCTTTGTCATGATGCAGAAGATCGAAAATAATCTTCGGCTTGTGCAGAGCCCAAGGAGGAGACTTACTAAAACCTTGGTATAAAACATTAGGAGTGCGCATATTTAAGGTTTTTAAAATTTGTTTGGAGCGATATCCAAAAGGTTTGGTTGCTCTCAGACAACCAAACCTTTTGTACATCGCTCCAAACAAATTTTAAAAACCTTAAATATGCGCACACCTAATTGTCAAGGAAACTAATGGAAGCAAGATCAGTATAAGCCACAAGGGCCAGTTCGTATTGTGTCGAGTATACTGAAGCCACCGTAATTACTTAACACGTTGGTCAATATACGCAGATAATCTCTATTTATACCATGCTAACTAGTTGTTGGTCCCCACTCAGTTTTAAAAAAAAGGTTAATGAGGAATACTGCGACAATACAAATTAAAATAACATCAGGTTGTGACAGAAAAACTACAGAAATTAAGAGTACCTGAAAATCGCAGCATAGAGAAAGGAAAAGACCATACTAACATGCTCGAAGTATGGGATAATTATCACCTGACCGTGAATACGTCCATTGCCATTGTCATCGAAGGACAGAGTGCAATGTGCTTAAATTCTGACTAGATTCTGTCTCAGGAGTGTGTCCATTCGTCTTTTGATAAGTGAGTGGACTCTCGCTTCCTTCACGATTATAAGTTTTTAATCTAAAAATATTTCTATTCCGTGAGATTCATCAAAACATTTAGACGCTTTCGGGAAAAAATCCAGAAACACATATACAATTATGTCAGGTTTGCAATGGTATCTAGTAGGGCTTGCCGATTTTTCTCTTTTTTTGGGGGGGGAGGGGACTTTACGGCTCGTCGAAATCGAGGGCCATTTGAACCCTAAAAACGTGTATAAGTAGGGAAAATGCAATTACGCACTAGGGAGAGACAACGTGATTCTCCCCACGTGTGGGACTCCTCGCCGAATGACTCAACCATACCCACTAAAAACCCTCATGAATTACAACATTACAAAAAATATGTCTCAAAACTAAAAATCAAAACATTGAGGACAAAAAAGATACCCTAGCCCTAATAGCGTCGGGATAGAAAAGAACAAGAGGTGACCAAGGAAGGTCAGGAAAGAGAACGGAAGGAGCCTCGCACAAGTAAGTGGAAGTAATGCTAGTCACAGCTCGGGCGGCTTGCCGACATCGAGGTCATTAGAGCCCTAATAATTTTTGCAGGTAAGGAAAACGCTGTTTCGCACTAAAAAGAGCCAACATGACTCTCCCCGCATCACGCTTAATAGAATATATATTTTCCCTGATTTCATCAGAAATTGAAAATTTATACTCAGTTCTTTTGGGGCAAAGTGGTTTCGCCCCCGAAACATATTAAATAATAAGTACCAGATCCAATAATTTCATTTAGAGTATAATTACTCACACCAAGTGGAGAGGCCTCGAATAAGGAATAATGACACGTTTCTGATTCACATTTAAAATGTGCTTAAATTGATATAACGCGTTTTACATTGTTCATATATTGACAAAAGAGACCTAACCTTCTAAATAAATATGATCAAAAGGTATAACATATTCACCAAACACATACATAAAAAGCAAAATTGGGTTTATCGCAGAAGAGTTTCACTAACCTTGGAATACGCACGAGTGTGTTTTGGAGATAAATAATTAACTTTCATGTCAAGTAACGACTCATTGCCAGATAGTGGATACGATACTAAACATATTATTGATATGTAATTAAAATATACCGAATTAAAATTAAGGAACCCATAACCAAGTTTCATGTAATTTTTTCTGGCTTTTATAGTAAAGTTCATTCCCCAGAACGAAGTTTTACATCTTTGCAAAAATCCTTAATAGAAAAGACGCGAACATTTTTTCCCTTCATACTTTAGGACTCGCCAAACTCGAGGTAATTAGAGCACTTGCAGGTAAGAAAAAATGCAGTTTCGTATCATGCATTGCCTTAGTGACGCTTCGCCGAGTGTGGGACTCACCGAATATCTTGACCATACCTTTAAAACACCCTCCTGAATTCAACAAATATCTAAATTCAAAGATGAGAGAGAGAAAAGTTGGACACAGCATAGAGCTCGCACTTCACAGCGAACTCTCCCAGCTGTTTACAATTAAGAAGGGCTTGTTTGCTTGATTTTGATTCCAAAATCACTGTACCGTTCCGCAATCTTTTGATAGGTTTTTAATGTACCACAAATTCCTTCTAACGCTTTATAAATGTAAAAAGGTGAAATTTTCTCCAAGGATCCTTCCACTCTATTCATTACAATAAAAACTTTCTGGTGTTTTTATTTTGTTTTTTTTTGGTGGGGCTTTAGGGCTCGCCAACATCGAGGTCATTAGAGCCCATGCAAGTAGGGAAAAATGCAGTTTCGCGNTAGGGAAAAATGCAGTTTCGCACCATAGAAAAGAGCCGTAATGACTCTTCCCCGTGTGTGGGACTCGCCGAATATCTCGACCATACCCACTAAAAAACCCTCTTGAAATCAACTAATATCTAAATACAAAGATGAAAGAAAAGAATACAGAATAACAATACATTATTTCGCAAAAAAGAGAGGTAATTTTTAAATATTATATTTCCAAATTACAGAAACGAACGATGAAAACAAAGATAATAAAGATGAAAAAT
>NNCF01126594.1:513781-525786 GCA_002313205.1 Laupala kohalensis | reverse complement strand
TGTCGTGCAGTGTGGGACGTGATTGACTTAACAACCAGGTTCCCGCTTTCACGAAATAAATAAGGTAGACAGTTTCAGTTGAAATTTTCGCTTAACAGCGATTTATTGAACACAAGGTAAAATGAAAGGAAAGACACCGTTTGATATCACTTGAAACCTGAGCGTCGTCGACTAGGCGTCTGTGGCGGCTGGCCCGTGTAGATTTCGTTCTTCCTTCCTTCAGAATTCTTGGGCGTAATGGAACGAACGGCGAAGCCTCGCGTTCGTGAAGATGCCTTTCCTGGTGAGGAAACTGGATCTGGGTCGCCGTCGGATTTCTTCAAGTTATTTCGTGGCGAAGTGAATTTAATTGTTCGTATCCTTGTGGATTTGCATATAAGATGAAGCTAGTTGCTTTAAATCTATATTGATTGAGATTGAATAAGTTTCGTTGAGTTTGAAACTATCGTTGTCTTAGTTAGCGCACATATGATTACACGTCTGAACGTCTCGAGATCGTAAAGCGAAGTGAAGAAGACTGTTATCCGTATCTAAGGATTGTATTTTAAGAATGGAGATAATTGACAATCTTCATATTAATGATGATTAGTTCGGTTCGACGTAGTAATGTCGTCACAAGGCGTCACAAGGCGCAGGTACTAGCGTGCTAGCTTGGCGTGCTTGTTATGAGATGACCATGGAACTTATAGCATAGAACTTATATCGAGTTCTATTCTCTGTGGCCTTGGAATGTTTTGGCTTTGCATTCGGACCTCATTGTTTGTCTTGGAATGTTATGCCTTGGGTTGTGTTTACAACGGGGCCGTGCTGTGGAAGATACACATTGGATATGCTTGTCAAGTGAATATTCGTGATGAATTCTTCCGATTTAATGGCATACATGATGCTGTAGTAAATTATATTTACAGGAATCTGTTATTCCTGTGGTATCAGCGATTAATTGCGCGTGGGCAGGCTGATGTGGGCAAGAGCATTTAACAGGGGTAATGTAGGAAGGACATTGTAGAAAATGTCGGAAGGACACATTTCGCTACATAGACCAAAGGATAAGAATCGAAAAACATCCAGCATATGTAAGGCAGCGAGTAAGGATAATTTTATTTAGTATGATACGTACGGTTCTGATGCATTATGGAGTGTCTAGAAAGGACACACAAATATTACACATAGCGGGGATAAGACCAATAATACCTTATGGTTATCAAATATGGACCGAACGAGCAATTCTAATTACATTCGAAAAGAAACTAAGAGCAATAGAAAGGATATGTTTGCAACAAATGACAGGATGTTTCTGCACTGTCTCGACGGAAGCACCGAATGTAGGGGCGGACGTAATGACAATCGATTTACACATCACAAAGGTCATATAGACACATATTAAAAAAAGGTATAATAGTAGTAAATGAGAGGTAGGACAAAAAATGAGAGGGATGAGGAAAAGGAAAAATACCCTAGCCTTAATAGCGTCGGGATCGAAAAGAACAAGAGCCTGGCACAAGAAGATGAAGAAATGAAATGAAAGAAATGGAATTCAGACAACTATACCTAGCTGACAGTGAGAGACATACTGCGGAAACGGAGCTAAGGGAACCTTGCAATTTCTCTGTTACAGGCAAGGTGATTGATAAAAGAATTATCGTGATTCAAAACCTTAAGAACTCTTCCGATTCAGGGTTCAGCCATATTTGAAAAATGTCTTGAATATATTTCTCGTCGACAGGAAACAAAAGGTGACTAAAGCCAAAACACAATGTAAGCGCAAAATGAGATCGTGAACTATAACTCGCTCCCACGCGTCCAAGCAGTGAGGTAAGGAAGGACGTCATTATCAATCGAGCCAAATTAGCTCCCCGCAGAAAATTCAGCGAAACAAGCATCGTTTGATGAGGGTTTAGGAATAGGTTCATTAAATGAATTTCGCAGATAAGTAGCAAAGTTAATTTCAAATATGTTGCTTCGCTAGGTTACAAAATGATTGGATAAAGCATTAGACTTTATTTTATTACTACAAAAACTGTAATATTGTGACTTTGTAGGTGGCGATTTTCTATTTCTACTGTTAATTTCACTGTTAATTTCAGTCATCATGTCAATTGTAGTACACAAATAAATTGCCTAAAGACCGTCGTTTTCACTCTTCAGAGTAACATTTCCTCGCACATTAGACCATTTATCAAAAGACTGGGAAGAATAAAGTGTAGGGGACAATGATTTCTGCCACCGTGCAACAAGATTTTGAGTTGGAGAGAACTGTAGCCAATGAAGAGGGGTAAACGGGAAAAGATTGCATAATAGAAAGACAACGCCGTTGTACCGAAAATGAATCGTACACATTAAACGCTGATTTTTTCGTTTCAATCCTGCGTACCCGGAAGGAGCAAATTACTTCACTGAAGTATCGTTCGTAAGTGCGTCGAGAGCTCATTGAGACTGACTTCCTATTTCCGTACCTCATGTATACTAGAAAAAAGTAGTGGTTATTAAGTCTGTTTGAATAGTTGTGTGGGGATGTGGTTTAAGTACGTAGAAATCCCACTTATCAAGCATGGAACGCGGGTACCATAACATATTTTCAAAATTTCCCAGAACCTCCTAAAAAAATTCTATGGGCTTATTAAAAGATTAACCATTTCCAACACAACTAAGCTCAGTGATTTATAAGAGTGCTATTATCAGAAATCGATAAAAATAAGAATAATACATTCAGAGATGATGCTTAACATGTATAACAATAAATTTACTTCAAATATTTTAATACAACTATCATTTTATGTTTCTGTATTGTGACTTATGCCATTATTTATTCATTAGAACCTCCCAACATGACAGGTGCGAAATACATTTTAGGCGACCTAAACAAATAAAAATATCTTGAAAAAACATTTACATGGGGTTTCTTCACAGAAGGTAAAAAAAGAGATTGCTTGCAGCAACAGGAAACAGTATCCTGTATTATTTAAATTTAATAATCTAATTTAACAAAATTATTATTTAATATATTTCAATCATCTCATGGTTTCACATAATCGCTCCCCTTATGCAGCGGTCGACGTAACGTACAAGTTTGCAATGTGGCCAATGGAAGTAACAGAAACCTAGAAATTTACTAAGAAACTAGCAACTCCAAAGTGATTTCGCAATACCAAACAAGCGCTACACGTCAACAATACTGTCTCTTCCAAATCACAAGATTTGCAGAGACAAATACATTAGAGCAACATTTTTTTGTGGGGCTTCGGCTCATCGACATCTAGGTCATTGGAGTCCTAAAAACTTGTACAGGTAGAATCCCTCCCCCCAGGGGACTTACATCTAGTAAGTATGTGTTTGGCAAACACGGGGCCCCGAGCTGAGTTTGGCATTACTTCCACTTACTTGTGCTAGGCTTCTTCCTTTCTCTTCCCCCTCTTTTTTTGTGGGGCTTTACGGCTCATGTCGACATCAAAGGTCATTGGAGCCCGAAAAACTTGTACAGGTAGGGAAAATGCAGTTACGCACTAGAGGGAGCCAACATGACTCCCCGCGTGTGGGACTCGTCGAATAATTCAACCCTACCCACTAAAAACCCTCCTGATCTACAACACACCAAAACATATCTCACAAAACACATCAAATCGAGGGGGGGCTAAAATGAAGGAGGTACATAACATGAGGGGGGACAAAGAATAACGGGGGACAAAAAATGAGGGGTAGGACAAAAAATGAGAGGAATGAGGAAAATGAAAGATACCCTAGCCCTAATGGCGTCGGGATCGAAAAGAACAAGAGGTGACCAAGGGAGGTCAGGAAAGAGAAAGGAAGGAGCATGGCACAAGTGGAAGTAATGCCAGACTCAGCTCGGGACCCCGTGTTCGCCAAACACGTACTTACTAGATGTAAGTCCCCTGGGGGGCTTTCTCTTTCCTGACCTCCCTTGGTCACCTCTTGTTCTTTTCGATCTCGACGTTAGTAGGTTGCGAGGGCTAAGGTATCTTTCATTTTCCTCGTTGTAATGTTTTGATGTAATGATATATGTTTTGATATGTTGTAATTCAGGAGGGTGTTTAGTGGGTATGGTTGAGTCATTCGGCGAGTCCCACACGAGGGGAGAGTCATGTTGGCTCTCCGTAGTGCATAACTGCATTTTCCCTACCTGTACAAGTTTTTAGGGCTCCGATGACCTCGATGGCGACGAGCCGTAAAGCCTCGCAAAAAAGGTATGGAAAATGCAGTTACGCACTAGAGAGAGCCAACATGACTCTCCCCTCGTGTGGGACTCGCCGAATGACTCAACCATACCCACTAAAAACCCTCCTGAATTACAACTCAAAACTCAAATATCAACATATCTCAAAACATTTCACATCATTATAAAAATAAAATAAAAAAAGAAGAGGAAAATGAAAGATACCCTAGAGTCGGAATCGAAAATAACAAGAGGTGACCAAGGAATTAGAGCAACATCCAATAAAATCACTCGAAGGTAAGACACGACAATTATGGCTTACGTTAATGAACATTGACCTTGTTTTTGCTTGTACAGTGTTCATATAACTTGTACTTTTTGCTCGTACAAATCAAATACAGAAATGAAGCATTAAAAAAATAATTCAAATAAAAAATTCTCGCAGCATAGTATAACAGAAATTGTTGAAGAAAAATTAACAAATATGATCCAAAAACATATTCAAGAATCAATTATCAATGTGTCAAGCTAAGATAATAAAACGAGTTATCAAATATTTTTAAAAAGTATTAATTTATTAATAAGACAGATATAAGGGAATTTGGAAATATAATGAGGTTCTGGCAGTGCTAAAAAGACTCCATTCTCTATTTGAAAGAAAAACATCTAAATATCTCAATTCACGTACATCGTTGCAACTCGGAAAGAAAGCTGCTTACAAATATGAGACAAATAGCAGAAAACGTACTTTAAATTCACCTGGGCACCTGGGCACGCCAACCCAATCAGAAGCATCCGTCAAAAACCAATACAATATTTTTGCGAAAAATCGACGAAAACCTACACAGGCGATAACCGAAGATAACGAAATCCGAAGTGTACTGTGCTGCATAAGGAAAGCAAAACATGAGGCGGAGACACTTACCGTCATCGTTAGAGAAACCCGAAGGGTTTCACGCGTCCTCAACTCTAGTGAAATTCAGCAATTAATGCGCAGGTTCTCAAAAGAATAGAGGCTGTTTCGAAAAATATATAAGTTACTCGTAGTAAATGGTGTGGATTGGACAATATTGGCGATTAAAAGATATATTATTACAGTTTCGGCACAGTAGCTTGCTAACAATGCTTTATATATCAGGTTAACATGGCAGGCAAGAGGACACGGGCGCTTCTTGGGAAAAAGTTGGCAGCAAATTTTTTTTAACAAGATTGTAAAGGAAGACAAATAAATTTCGACGAAGGAATCGATTGATGTGCAGCAAAACGGAAGCGATTTTTAGACATTTTTGTGTGGGGCTTTAGGGCTCGTCAACATCGAGGTCATTAGAGCCCATGCAAGTAGGGAAAAATGCAGTTTCGCACCATAGAGAAGAGCCGTAGTGACTCTTCCCCGTGTGTGGGACCCGCCGAATATCTCGACCATACCCACTAAAAAACCCTCCTGAAATCAACAAATATCTAAATAAAAAGATGAAAGAAAAGAAAACAGAATACCAATACATTATTTCACAAAACAGGAAAACAATTTTTAAATATTATATTTTCGAATTACAGAAACAAAGGATGAAAGGAAAGAAGACAGGAAAGATGAAAAGGGAATGCAAATTTTAAACCCTCCCGAGAATTTGTGGGAGGAGCCCCGATCTACTCATAAAATTCAATAGACAGGTTAACCTTCAAACACACGCGCTGGAGTGGAATCCACTCCATATTTTTCGTTTAACTGTAAATATTATTCCGTTCACATCATAACTCAGTGTACCTCTCTGTCTTCATCGCGCACGTAGTATATTGAGGTGAAATCAGTTGTCACCCACTTGTCCCGTTAAAGTGCCATTGTTTACTGAACGGGGCGTTATCCGCCCCGCGCGTGTTCTCGCTACAAAACATTTACAACGCTCCGAGGCGCCGCACCTAGAAGTGTCCATCCCTTCCTCGACGTCCCTATTACAACTCGGTCAGACACCATCCTGTACACATCCAGCATTGGGGGCGGGGGCAGGGTCTCTATTCTATTTGCAAAGAAAGGGGTTACGGTACTTTTGTAACGCGGCTTTGACTTAAGAACGTAGATAACTTTGCTGTCGGAGCGGGAGATCATTTGAACACTGTTTAACCCATTGTCGTCTAAGAAATGTACCATTGTTGTCTGAAGTTTCTTAGAAGTTTTGCGACCGCCGCGGCGGAATTAAATTCATTGTCTCAGTTGCGAATTCAATGACAATTTCTCGTGAATTTGCCACTTCACGTGAAATCGAAAATCAAAAGATCGAGTGGCATCGAAGAAGAGCCGCGAAGAAAACGTGGAAAAAGAGCGTCAGGTCGCTGTGAAATTTGTCCTCGTCAAAAAGATAGAAAAACACAATCGCCATTTTGTGATAGCAACAAACTTTTGTGCAAAGGAGATAGCTTCGTGTAAAGGAAAGAGACCGCCGTGTCCCTCATTCTGCAACGCGCCTTCCCAAAGTTCAAGAAGAGTTCAGAGGTACGAAATCACAAAATGTTTTATAAAAATAGGTATCGTGAGGAGGGAAACATATCAAAGAGAGCGCAGCATATTTTCAAAGCTGAGCTCAAAAGAGTGCAATAAACAGGTTTGACCAACGGCGAAGGCAAAGTGAACAGCAACGCATGAGACTGAACCAAGCAAAATAATTAACGCTTTCTTTTAAAATTTTTGGATTTTTGAAAGACAATTTCAGGTAGTGTTCGAGCAGCGTTACCATCAAGGAAATAAATTGCGAATCAGTTGAATATAACGGGAAAGACTATTTTCATTGTTCAATCTTCATCTAATGTGCACTCGTTCGACATATGTCAGTAGCAATGAGCACAGTACGTTGAGGGGCGAGGTCACTCCTTTGAATCGTAGGGAAACACTACTTCACAAACAATTAGCAATAAAATTCCAAACGGTTCGAAAAAATAAAGAGGTCTTCATTGAAGGATACGAAACTGGTGTTAACGGTTCCCTGCAACGATACAACCATTCTCGTGTTTCCACAAAATGATTCACGAATGCATCATCATCTGCCAGGTCAAGATGACGACGGACTGAGTCTCGGCCTTGGAATCTACGGGTGGTGGAAGAAAACAGGCATCACCAGGAATAGGTGCTACGAATTATTATAATACCCAAGATTCCTCAAACCGTTGCTGGAAAAATAAAATTCAATCGTGAAGCAGAAGAAGTAGAATGTAAGAAAGCGATCAAAATCACGGCGATAAAACACTAGTTTAAAACGCCACGCAAATGCACCTAAGGGCAGATAGTGTGTACTATGAATTTGCCCATGCTGTCCAACACACACTCATAAGGGTTAGTACAATTTTAATATTTATTAATACCACCAAAGCGACATGGAATATAATTTTTTTATGGACAATTTAATCTATTATGAACCGTTATCTCGTGGATGGTATTTCAAGAGATTTCTCATATTCATAAAAGGAAATATTTTCGTCGTGAAATCACGAAATGGCACATCTCTTGATCCTCGCTTAGAACAAGATCGCACATCTCTAGATCCTCGCTTAGTCTCCATCATCAGTTTCTTGGAGTTCACTTGAAGCGAGAACATCTATGCGAATACACGAACCCAGTAACTAGTTTCCATAAACCACCAAGTCCATTTCTTATTATATTGGTTGTTTAAGGAATTTTGTAGTAATTTAACGAAGGATGAAGCAAATCCTGAGGTTTTAGGGGTCACCATCATGTGGGTCATTAGAACTCTTACACATCTAAACGTTTTTTCATGATGTGCAGCTAGGGAAAATGCTGTTGCGCACCAAAGGGAGGGACTCTTCCCCGTGTATCCGAAACGCCGATTAACTCAACCATACCCTCTAAAAGTCATCCTGAATTACCACAAATCTAAACATAAAGATGACAGGAAAAGGCATACAACATTGCCTAATACATTATCAAAAAAAAATAGTTGAGTACGTTATCGAGAATTAAATTTCTACTGTTCGTAGATAGACAAACACAGGGATGAATAGTCAAATCCCTTTTCACCACTGGAATCGTTGACCGTTTATTTTTTAATATTTAAATCTAGTGAAAAATCATGCAATATAACTCCTTTTCTACGTTAAAGTTATATGGTATTTATATAAATTAATACAAATACAAGGTTTAAGAAGTTCAAAATAGAAAATCGATAAGACAAAACAGACACTTAAATGCTAAGTCGTTTTTTTTTTGTGGGGCTTTAGGGCTCGTCAACATCGAGGTCATTAGAGCCCTTAAAACTTGTACAGGTAGGGAAAATGCAGTTACGCACTAGGGAGAGCCAACATGACTCTCCCCTCGTGTGAGATTCGCCGAATGACTCAGCCATACCCACTAAAAACCCTCCTGAATTACAACTCAAATCCTAACATATCTCACAACTGTACTTAAAACATTAAAAAAAGAGGAAAGAGGAAAAAGAAAGATACCCTAGCCTTAATAGCGTCGGGATCGAAAAGAACAAGAGGTGACAAAGGAAGGTCAGAAAAGAGAAAGGAAGGACCATGGCACAAGTGGAAGCAATGCCAGACTCAGCTCGGGGCCCGTCGTGACCCGTCCACTACAACGACCTCGCACTTCATTCGAATAAGCAGTAATGGAATGCTGCATACGGAATTTATGAACAAATGACGAATACATGAAATCATTTATAAATAGCTCTTCGGTGTGTTACAAGTTCCGTATTGTGGGTGTTCAGGTATTTACTTGTGTTACTCGTATGTCAAGTGAATCATCTATGAACCCTATACTCTTTGTGAACAACGAGTGACATATCTTAATTGTTGAGTTTCTGTGAACAATTTCTTCCAACCTCATAGGTCCAATAAAACTTTACGCCTTTGAGCGAAGATGAAATGATGACATAGTATCCTTGGCTTTATTAATTATAACCTCATTTATTAATTGTATTTGTAATCCACGAGGCTGCACTCCTCGCCGGAACAATCTACAAGAACCTCCGTAACAACACGGATTATTTACGACATCGATCCGGATAAACATCGATATATGGTAAACTTGTGACGTCACGCAATCGATCGTACGATCGAACCACATACTGCCCAGAGCCTACAAAAATGGTGGACTAGAACGTGAGCATTTCATTCTCTCTCCAAACCTCGTCTGCGGAGTCAACTTCACTTCTGATTTAGTACGCTCATCATTCGGCAAGCTAGCCGGTGACTTCCCCTTCAATCTGTACCAGGAAACAGCAGGAGGAATTTATTCTCAACTTGAAGATCATCTCGTGACGGCAGAGACACGCCGTTGAATCACCACGTCATGAACGGTCTTCAATTCAAATCAACATCGACCACACGCCATCCTAGCTGAATTTTAAGGAATGGATCATCTCATCACAGTATATTACCGGATTTTCAGCTTTATATCATCTTTAATTTTTTCCACTTTCATATTGCATGTCATATTCAATTGTTTGTTGGCAATCAGTGTTAATTTACACCTCATCTACCTTCATCATTTTCACCAATTTATCTAAACATTTTGGTCCTTCGAACCTCATTATCCTTGTGCAGGTATTTTCAGCAAATTATATGTACAGTGGGGCTAAAATGTAGAGCAGATGAAGGACATATCACTCAGCAATTCAGAATGCAGCTGTGGGTTCTTGATCACATGAATTCCTGAGTAACAACACAACGAACATTGTACATCGGAATGACAAATACGTAGATGGAAGGTGAGACCCCCTGGAAACTTAAAAAACTTTATATAAAACTTCTGCATAAATTCCATGATTTATTGAAAAGCATTCATCAAACTTGATATAAAACTTATGCATAAATTCCATGATTTATTGAAAAGCATTCATCAAACTTAGGCTACATCGTAAAAGACGGCAATACATCACATCACTGCTATTACATTAATAAATAGTTCATTTCGCAGTTTAACCCAGTCATCGGTGAAAACAAAAATTTTTTTTTTTTGGGGTTTTAGGGTTCGTCAACATCGAAGGTCATTAGAGCCCATGCAAGTAGGGAAAATGCAGTTTCGCACCATAGAGAAGAGCCGTAATGACTCTTCCCCGTGTGTGGGACTTGCCGAATATCTCGACCATACCCACTGAAAAAACCCTCCTGAAATCAACAAATATCTAAATAGAAAGATGAAAGAAAAGAAAAGAGAATAAAAATACATTATATCACAGAAAAAAAGAAGTGAAAACAATTTTTAAATATTATATTTTCGAATAACATAACTGAACGATGAAAACAAAGAATACAGTAAAGATGAAAATGGAATGAAAATTTTAAACCCTCCCGAGAACTAGTGGGAGAAGCCCCGATCTACTCATAAAATTCAATAGTTTGTTAACATTAACCGTTTCATTTCCGAGAATTGTTGGTAAATCTGCAGCCAGACCAATTTGTCTCCGTATTCTTGAGTATCTTCTGCAATCAGTTAGTAGGTGACGCACTGTCAGAGAACAGCTACACTCCTCACAAACGGGTTCATCATCAAGTAGTAAGAGATACCTATGAGTGAGAGGACAATGTCCTATGCGCAGGCGGGTCAGCAAGACCTCGTCGCGCCGGGCTGGCCTACAGGAACTGCTCCATGACTTAACAGAAGATTTGATAAGTCGGAGCTTATTCCTTTCAACAGCTAACCACTCATTGCTCCATTCACTCAGAATCCTTATCTTGACGGAATTTAGGAGATCTCGTTTTGGAATCGTGGAGAAATCCACGCGATTCCTGAGGCATGCCGTCTTTGCGGAATCGTCTGCTTCCTCATTTCCTCTGATACCCACGTGTCCGGGAACCCAGCAAAACATTATGTTCTTTCCATCACTTTGCAGTGAGAAAAGTACAACCTGGATGTTCTGGATCAGCTTATCAGCTGCATACATGTTCTGGATTGCCTGGAGGGCACTCAGAGAATCAGAAAAAATCAGGAAATGTGATCCGCGGGAGCACTTTGTAGTTCGCAATGCTCGCAATATGGCGTAGCACTCAGCAGTGTAAACACTGTACAAGTCGCCTAGACGGTAGCCACTGGTCTCACGGGCAAATACCACGGAGCAGCCGACACCATCGGCCTGCTTCGACCCGTCGGTAAACACAGGGATACGTTCCCGGTGTTTGTAGAGTATTAGCTGAAAGTATATCCTCAACATCGGAGCTGGAGTGTTCTTCTTGTCATGATGCAAAAGATCGAAAATAATCTTCGGCTTGTGCAAAGCCCAAGGGGGAGACTTACTAAAACCTTGATGTAAGACATTAAGTGTGCGTATATTTAAGGTTTCCAAAATTTGTTTGGAGCGATATCCAAAAGGTTTGGTTGCTCTCAGTCTGTTGTTGTAGAAACGGATGGAAGAAGAGGATGGATGAAAAACCGCGTTGTGTACCAGATTGTCGGGTAAAGTTTGCAAGTGGCAAAAGTGTCGTAGCATGAGGATTTGCCGCCGGAGGGAAAGAGATGGTTCGCCACTCTCGACATACAAACTCGGAATGGGACTAGTGCGGTATGCTCCCGTAACTAGTCGAATTCCGGCATGGTGGACACTATCCAACTTCTTTAAATAGCTTGCACGAGCAGAGCTATATACAACGCAGCCATAATCGAGCCGAGATCTTATGAATGCTCGATAAAACTGGTGCAGGGAGTAGCGATCAGCGCCCCATTCCCTGCTACTGAGGCACTTCAATAAATTCAGAGATTTTAATGTTCTTGCTCTTAGGTCTGTTAGATGTTCAATCCAATTCAATCTCTGATCAAAGATTAGACCTAAGAATTTCACAAAAGGATAGAATTTGAGAACGTTGTTCCCCGGGGCGAGGTGAGGTTCTGCCA
>NNCF01126594.1:500521-513438 GCA_002313205.1 Laupala kohalensis | reverse complement strand
AGGACATGAGCATGAGAGGAAGACGTCCTCTAAATCCCCAGGCATAGAGTTGTTGTAAAATGCCATGACGCCAAGTAGTATCGTAAGCCTTCTCGATGTCAAAGAATATTCCGATGAGATGTTGTCTTCGGACGAAAGCATCTTGAATTGCAATTCAATATGAGGAAAAGAATTTCACAACAAAAGATCGAAAAGAAAATTACGAATATGTATTCAGAGCGCTGACAGAACAATACCAACAACGAGCAAATACCAACAGAGTCGACTTATTGAGAAATGATCATCGACGCAATCCTCGCAATAGAACAAAAAATATTGTAATACTAATGTGAATTATTTTTCACCACAATAATCATCGCTCAGGCATCATAGAAATGAAACATTTGTTTCAGTTGTATTGTTGTATTTGTAAATGGGAAATGTAGCTTAGTGCTATTTAAGATTATCTACATGGAGCGAGTTGGGTGTTGGGTGGTACGTCATTGTTAGTAGGTCGCTGGGTTTACCAACAACTTGACCCACGTGGAGGGGTTAGGTGAAGTGATAGTTAGTTATTGATACTAGACGGAGCTGGATAGAGGAAAGAAGGTTGGTTTTTCAGTAGTCACAGCGATATAAACTAGGACATTAAAGTGAAAGGCTACAAATTTTCTGGTCTCATCGGGTAATCGAACCCGGGATGACTTGGTGAGAAGCGACACTACCACATGCGCCACCGGTGGGGTTTTGTTTCAGTTCAGTCGCGGGAACTGATCAGAGAGCCCCAAGTTAATGTATGCATGGTAAATGAAATATTCGGCAAACAGAATCCGTGCGATGACTCAATAACTTACGTTCTTAGGGGTTGTCGAAATGGTACGTCTTAGAGCATCAATAGTAGGGGCCTCGTACGTTATAGAGTTGAGACTCAGAAAATAAAAAAATAAGGAAAAAAGATACAGACGAGTGAAAAACATCACAAACTCATCTTATCTTACTAATATATAAAAATAAGATTTTGTTGTCACGTTTAACACCCATGATCATAAAAATTAAAAAGGTTATAAACTTCGGGTTATTTCCGTTTCAAATGAAAACATTTAACTTTAAATATTGGTAGTTAAATCTGATACATTGTTCAAAGAATTAATTATTCGATGTGAAAGAAATATTAAAGAACTGAAATCTAGCTGTCATTTGGCAGATACGCAGAAGAGAGTTCCTTTTAAAGTAAATCTACTTTATGATTTCACATCACCATTAACCAGTGCAGAATCTCGCACTTTCGCAGTATTACCCAAAATTATCGAAATCGCGAATAAAGAAACTGACGTCTTCTGTATGTCGTAGAAAAGGGTCTCGATATGACGTCACATCGGCCCTCACTATTTTCAGAAAGGCCTGGGACTCCAACCGGAAGTGTTTGACGCTCGTCTTTACGCAGTACATCCGCTGGGGGAGGGGTTTGTGGCTCAACGGTGGGTGTTTTGCCTGTCGTTCGTCCAAGTCTTGAAAAATGTGGAAAATAGACAGTTCAAATAAGCTAGAATGCAACCCAAATAAATTCCAAGAAGCAGTGAAGTGTTTTTTTTTTTTTTTGTTTTTTTTTTGTGGGGCTTTACGGCTCGTCAACATCAAAGTCATTAGGGCCCTTGCAGGTGGGAAAAAATGCACCATAGGGAAGAGCCGTAGTGACTCTTCCCCTCATGGGACTCGCCGAATATCTCGATCATATCCACTAAAAAAACACTCCTGAATTCAACAAATATCTAAATACAGAGTTGAGAGAAAAGAAAAGGAAACAGTTGCCCAATACATTATATCGAAAATAAAATAATTTCTGAAAATTATAATTTTCAAACTACGGAAAGGACTAATAAAAGGAAAGAATAAGGGGAAGAGGAAAGGATGAACTTAAAACCCTCCCGAGAACTTGTAAGAGCAGCACCGATCTACTCATAAAATTCAATAGTTTATTAACATCATCCGTTTCATTTCCGAGAATTGTTGGTAAATCTGCAGCCAGACCAATTTGTCTCCGTATTAGAGAAGAGCTACACTCATAAACGGGTTCATCTTCAAGTAGCAAGAGATACCGATGAGTGAGACGACAATGTCCTATGACTTAACAGAGGATTTGATAAGTCGGAGCTTATTCCCCTTCAACAGCCAACCACTCATTGTTCCAGCGGTGAAGTAACCGTAAAAGTAAGATAGATTAGAAGGGAATTTTGCTTTGACTAAATCAGGGATCGCCAACCGGTGATCCATTGATGGTCCGCAAAAAAAGTTTTGTTGTTCAGAGAAGAGTTTGGCAATAATTTCAAATTTTAATTGATAATGAAACAGACACTTATATTATAATTTGAGGAGTTTCTTGAAATGGTGTTTCATCACTGCACGTCCTCATGAAACGCGTTTCAGAAAGAGCACTGCACCATCCATGTGTGTATGATGATTTGTATGACGAGGTTTGGTATTGGTAGTATACACAGTATTGTATAAAGAATATGTAGTCATACTATCCAGTTTTTGATTTATTGAAGCCTAGGGCCTTTTCGGCCGCATGGCGGCCATCATGACTGCTGTTACAAAAATAAATTAAAAAAATATATAGAGAAAAACAATTTTGTGTTTGACATACTAGATTTGACGAAAAATTATATAATATATAGAAACATGAATTTCTAATTGCCACGAAACATAAAATAAGAAATTAATACTGCGGATACAATTAATAAAATGAGTTTATATTCTTTGAAATTACGATGTCAGTCCAATGTAACGTCACGGAGTTTTACGACGCCAACGGAGGAGGTTAAAATCACTGTATGATGGAAGTGAGATTTTGTGTTGGTCTGCCTTGTTAGGAAGTGTGCCGTTGAGGAGTCGCGAGTGGTCTCTTTCAGCTAATTACATAGTACATTTCATAAAATGGTCCAGATAAAATGACATTGTCGTAGTTGACAATACGAAAAAGAAGACATTGTTGTAGTGGCTTCTTGCTTATTGGAGACACACGGATACAACTTCGAGCAACAATAAAAAGTTCTCTCTGAAAAAGGGAAATTCGAAGTGTGGGTGGAGAGAAAGGAAGAGATGCTGAGCGCGAGTGGATAGAGCTCGACGAGCAGTCTGAGTGACTATAGACTTGGAAACATTATAATGCATGAGAGTATATCTTGGAATCAGTGATGTCTGGATGTTTTTCATGAAAATTCCAAGTTGTATGTATATTGTAACTAGTATGATTTAATAGTTATATTACATGTATACCACTCCAAGTTCTAGTATTTTTCTGGTTTTCGGTTGTAAAGCCAGAGGAGGGAGCGAGGACGACTCGATATCTAATAAGTAATTCAATTAGGTATCGAAAAGTAATTTAACTGAAAGTCACCGTATGGAGACCGTAGCGTTTCGGGGGAAAAGCAGCAGTGTGGAATCTGCGCGAAAATGAGGAACGTTACACCAGTTATTTGACAAGGGATAAAGTCAATTGTTATAATTAATTTTGGAAATTTTCTAAATAATACATACAGAAGTGTGTGAATGCGTGCGCGTGTCAATAAGGGCTTTGAGGTCTTGTCAAACGTGTTTGTATGTAGGTAGAAAGACCCCGTCCCCTGTTTATAATCAAGTGTCGCCACTAGAGTAATGATTCAATTTATATGTGCGAATGATGGGAGGAAAGTTACAGGATTCGATGTTTCCTCAAGATGTCAGTAGTCTTCTTCGTAGCAACACCTCCCTTCATTTGAATTCGGGCAGCAATGCACTAAATTTTCTGCTCAAAACTCCCGGTTGGCGGGTTATTCTTTCGCTTACGAAAGTTGGGAGGCCGATTCCCCAAAACGTTATTTCACTGGACAAATTAATTTTCATATTTCGCGGTCGCTTTGAAGACGAAGTTGAGTGCATGCAATTATTCCCGGAGGCGTCGGATCAACCACTTGCAGATTAAAATGCCTTCAAAGGAACGAGGGTCATATCGATAGTTATCGATAGCGGAGCGCCCTCCTCGAGCTTTCATGTGGGTCGTTTGGAGGCTCCCGGCGCCCAGGGCACTTCACGCAAACACAACGTTTGCCTACAACTTATTACATTGGAGGTGCGTTACAGGAAACGGACGAACTGCACCCGGTGAAAGGCAGACAAAAATTTCAAATATCGCGGTGAACCTTGATTAAGAGGTTACTCATATCACAAAAATAACAAAAACAAGCCTCCTTAACCACAATGTCTTGCTCAAATTAATATTTATACGTTCTCGAAACAGAAAGAATCGAGTTTTCAATTTACAACAACCACTTCAGTTCATAAAAGTTCGACGAACGAACTACGGCCACGAAAAGACGTGGAATCACGAGTCTTTCGCCCCGTTACGCAAGCAAATTGGAATATCATCCAACCAAATTATTAATCATGTAAAATTATTATAAAACGGATTATTGTAAGAGAAAAGCATGTTCGTTATTGTCCTACGATACAGGTTCCTTCACTTCCCGCTAAAATGGGGGGGGGGGGGAATTCTTTTTATAAATTTTACTGAATTAATCATTCCTAATGGAACGATGTTTTTACTTAAATTGTATGGTTGAATACTTAATCGAAAAGGAAACAACTTCAGATTTATTCCAACGTAATCAGATAAACCCAAGTCAAACAAACGATAATAAATTATATTATTAATCGAATTTTAATTTGTTTTGTGTAAAATAATGAATACGACAACGCGTATTTAAGAAAGATGCGCAACGCGCACGTTCTCAAAATGAAGCACCAAACCCCTTTTCGGCCATTGGGCAAAAAAATAGAACCGCATTTAGTTTTGGAAGTTATGTTTTCTTGTAGTTCATTTTAACGAGAAATATAATCAATTCTGACGAAAACGCATCGATCAAAACTACTTTCGTTTTTTCGTCCGATGGCCGACCTGTGTGTTTAACGAACGGACGGGCAAATAAAATCCGTGGAAGTGGGAATTCTACGGGAAAAACAAAAGAAAGTTACAAAAATTATATCTCATATGAGTAGAAAAGTAAAATTAAGTTAACGGACTCGACGAGATCTGGAAAACCATCGTACAACGTAAAGCGACAAATAATTGTGAATCAACTCTAACGAAAAGGATGAAACTGTTTCGAGAGGAAATTGAGCTATTATGAGGAGGCAGACGATCTGGCATCGTCTCATATCCGAGTCGAATTATTGTAGTCCACTTTAAGACAAAATTCCATTTTAACAAATTTAGCACTTTCTCTTTCAAAGAACATGAACAATTGAAACACTATTTTTATGTGGTTACTACGATCGAAAGGAAAATAAGTTTTTGTCGAATCAAACCTTTTTTGGATTTCTTTTCCAACACAATTCTCCAGAGAATACTTTCGAAACAGATAACTCCGGCAATAGGTGTTTCGATTATAGAGATTTCCGTCTATACTTACATTTCGTTAACCTCTAGAAGTTATTTAACGTATGTGATGACTTGACGTTTACAATGATTCCGAACAACAAAAAGGACGAATTAAAGATTCTACCCAGAACACTTTATAGACACAACAGGGGTTCCAGATGTAGAGTGGGGAGCGTAAAGCGACCTTAGAACGAGCGAGTAACAGTTCCTTCGATCAAAGATTGGGCACACAACAAAGTTCAAAGAGAAACTTGCAAGGAATGCGATTTGATTACCGAAATAAATAATTAAGAGTGAGTTCATCTTAAAGCAGTTGCGCGGAAAGCGATGAGTGGGTGAGTGCATGGCGCGGATTCCAGTTTGTGCGCCTCGTGAGTCGAATGGAGCTGAACAGCATCTTCTTCATCTTCCTCCTCTTGTTCCAGCAACTTTACGGAAGAGAAAGAGGCAGAGGATGAAGAGGAAGCGAGGGTGGAGGTGGGGGTGTAATGGCGGCATCGCTCATCCGTCGCCCGCCTGCCCGCCGCCCCATCCATAATTCAGCCAACCGCGATATTTAAGCTGGGGAGGGGGAACTGGGGTCTTCCTCGCACATCCATCGGCGTCGTCTTCTCCTTCACCCCTCCTCGCTCGGAGAGCGAATTTCTCACAGTGCGAAGTGGCACTCGCAGCCACACCAGCCCACTCGAAAAAAGGAAGAAAACCCCAACTATTTTTTATTATATATAAATGGAGTGGCTTTGAAATTGCAAATGGAGGACGGGCTGTGTGGCCATGGCAGGCGAGAGAGATGGCACGCTGGGTGCTGACCCAAGCCATTCTCTTCCCACGTCGTCTTAGTCCGTCTGGTGCAGGAGGCCGCCGTATTGTTACCAGCGCCGCAGTGAACCGCTTCGGCAAACTGCTCTTCTCTCACGACGCCTCGTCGACTTCCAAATCAGTGACGGAAAAGTCAATTCTATTATTATTTCTCGTGTAACGAACATATCTTTATTCTATCCATCTCTGTTAGTCTTCGTCTTTTCGACAAATCTCGATCATCCGGAGGCCAGTAATGTAGATAAACGCCTTCTCCAATGGGAGTTCAACGTAAAATCTCGATATTTCTCGATCAACGCCAGAGATTTTTCATCGCGGTGCATTATCTCTGCACGGTATCGTCTCGATGTTTGACTTCGCTTTTTATTTCCTTCGCTCAGAATCCGAAACATGTGTGTAAAAACGAAATGCTCGACATTGGCAATTAAAAATTACAGGTTTCAATATTTTTACACCATATTTTTTCCAACGTTGATGCCGCGACAAAAAATGTCCAAAAAATTATTTTATGGAAGGAAGGAAAGAAACACTTTCTTTAATGCCACAACAAAATTCAATACAATGGTTTAAACACGAACTGTTAAATTTCAAGTGCGACGCGGACGGAAGTTTCACGTGGTTTTCGACAAAGTGATTTATTCGTTCTTAAATTAAACCACCGTTTTTCAATTACACATTCCTTGGAACCGTGGGCCTTGATCAGGCAACTACTGATGTTCCTTGAATGATGTACTGATGTCATGAAATTCGCCTGATAAAGAGGAACAAAACGTTGAAAAAATGTGTAATTGAAAATAAATAGTCTCTGTAAAAATAAGTTCATTTAATTTACAAATTTAATATAAGTTCTAGATGGAATTACAATATCTCGAAGGAGGGCCCATTTCACAGATCATCTGTCATCATTACACTAAAATACAAAGGAATGATAAATATAAATCAAAATATAAATAAGACAATTTAGATGAATCTGTTGCCAACAATTCTGCATCATTAAATGACCCTATACTTATTAGAATAATGACGTAAAAGAAATTGCAATGCTGGAGAAAGGAATATCTATTTAATGAGAATACATTTTTCAAACTACTATGATGCATTGTGAAAAACATATGTTATATTGAGTCACACATGTGTACATTCAACTCGAAAGCTACATTTCAGCCAAATTTAGAATAATTTAACAATGACACTTCATGCGAAGCAGAATTGAATGCCATCCAAATGAAGGAATGTGAGAAAGGTGCTACAAAAATGTCTCAAATGAAGAATAGTAGCAAAGGTTCTATCAAATCGCAACAGAATATGTTTCATCTCAACTAACTGAAACGCGAATCCAAACACCATATGTACCAACGACAACTGCACAAAAAATAGTGTTTTTTAACAAGAAGTGACCGCGTGAAACAGGTAAAAACAGACCCCATATGCTCATCAGCGTTATGGGAAGTCTTTGACTTTGATACATCTGTCGAAAACAAAAAACAAGGCAATTTAGATGCAGCGATGCTATTTAACAATAGCACTTCCAGTATGCCAACGCGAGCGAAAAAACAATTGAAACGTAAAACTGCATGTAGTGGACGAGACATACTACACACACGGAAGAAGCGCCATCTTTAATGGTGGACGGAAGGATGTCGAGTAATACTCATCAACAACGAAAAGTTACGTAACACAAATATTCAAATTTGTGGGCACAACACCAAATCTTGAAACGAAGACTCGCTACCATCTGAATGCGAAAAATGTATATCTGAAAGTTGCGCATGTACTTCAAGCACTAAGAGATCAGAACGATTGTTGTTACAACGAGAATTTTTTTTGGGGGGGGTGGGGGGCTTTAGGGCTCGTCAACATCGAGGTCATTAGAGCCCAACAACGAGAACCAGTCGATATTGTTCCAAAGGAACAAATCCAAATTTTTTTTATGTAAAAGCGAATATGTTGGCAGTCGTGAACACAAAATCCAACGAAAATAACACTGAATTAGATGATTCGTTCCCTCTTTTTTATGTCCTTGACCTTCCCGCAGCTCGATTTTGCCGATGAAATGATGCAAAAAGAAATTGAATGGCGGAAAAACGAAAGAATCAAAGCAGAGATCCCGGCAGTAGTAGTCGCAGAAAACTTTTGCAAATGAAAACGTGTACGTAGAGGAGGTAATAAAAAACCTAGTCCCTTCCGAAGTGAAGTCTAGGTTAAGAATGTCGTTTACTGAAGTAGATGGAAAAGTCCTCCGAAACCTCATGCAATCATCTTTGTAAAGCAAAATCGAAAAAGTTTAAAGCAAATGATTCATTATTACAAAGAAATATAAATGCAGAAAACCTTCCTACATCGACCATCCAGAAAAAAACTGGCCATATGTTAGCACCAAACGGTCGTTCATTTCAAGAGGCCACCCAATGACCATTTTTACAAGAGCTTTGTATGTCTGGATTAGATTTTTTTTAATGTTACTTATTACATACGGCTTGCCAGGAAAAACGAAGAGTTGAAATTACAAATAGAGTTTTTTAGTGGGGCTTCACGGCTCTTCGACATCGAGGTCACGAGTGAGACTCGCCCATTGCCTCAACCACACCCACTAAAAACCCTCCTGAATTACAACATACCAAAACATACATCAAAATATTGAGGACAAAAAATGAGGAAAATGAAAGATACCCTAGCCCTAATAGCGTCGGGATCGAAAAGAACAAGAGGTGACCAAGGAAGGTCAGGAAAGAGAAAGCAAGGACAGAAAAGAGAAAGAAGATGCCTACACAAGTGGAAGGAATGTCAGACTCAGCTCGGGGCCCCGTGTTCGCCAAACACGTACTTACTGGATGTGAGTCCCCTGGGGGGCAGAGAGTATTATAGTGAGACAGAGTCTAAAAAGAATAAAAGTAATGTATTAAGCAAAGCGAACTTATTTTTGTAATTTTAAAGAAGCGCACGTCAGGATTTTGCCTTGCGGCAAAGAAATGTAAAACTTGCTTTTGCCTTTAGTTCATTTAATCGGAATTGATGGGATGTTCCCTTTCTTCCTAAGAGTAAATTAGTGTATTGTCTTCCCCGTGGTCCACATAGATGCTAGGTTATGACGCTAGATGAACCTAGATTATGAGGGAAATGGTATTGTATATAACAGAAGCGAATAGATAAATGTTTTGACGCGTAAAACAGATACATTGGGTGGTCGATTCTGGCAATAAAAAGATATGGCAAGAGATAAAATGTTACGGAAATGAATGTTATTTGTGTGAACTGAGGGTAAATTCATGTTATTTGGAAAATTTATTATCAGACATTTTCATTGTGATTTCAGTAATAACGAAAAAAAATACACGTTATTGTTAGAGATATTTGTATAATTAGGTGTAGACTTCTGCTCTTTCTCTTAAGAGGAAAACAAGATATCCATATTTGAATACATACAACGACAATTAGGTCAAATCTGGACCCCAGGGGTCTCAACTAATCTCGGATTAAATAGACAACGAAAAACAATTCAAAATCACAATTTTCTCAATATCTGCTTCTCTTCCCATACTCTCCACAGGTCGGTCAACAAAAGTGAAGACAACAAGATACTGTGCGGATCCCTTCGAATGCAAAATCCGAAACTCTTTCTTCCAATCTGTAAGTAACTTCTATGTCCTGTATCTTGATTTTTTGTAAAATTATTTGCATATTTATTTACACAGAGACGTGTATGCGTGAGAGCGGAATGGAGTGCATGAAGGAGAAAAACAATTACATGGTTCATCGTGCGAAAAATTACTATCAACTGGAAGTTATTTAATATTTTGACAAAACGAGAACATTAGAAAATATTTTCTTTCGATTCAAAGACAAATTAACTCACCCAATGAAGATAACGTAAAACATTTTATTGTGTATATTACAAGAATGGAGATCCTTATAACACTTCAGTTTTTCGCAGCAAATGTTCATATTTCCTGCATTCGGACTCCCAGGAATATTTTCCGCTATCAAACATGGTAATCGATACTGCTACTTTTTTCCTTATGCGCTATACTCAGTTTCAAAGGCTACACTTTTAGTGTATATTAAAAATAACTCTTGCAAAAGCGAGTAAAAAGAGTCAGAAAAAGAGAACACAAAAACAATAACAACATAACTAGAAGAATGGGAGAATTATCAATCCTAAAAAGATCTTGCTCCTATTATAAGCAACAATAAGGAATTATAAATACTACTTTCGAGCTTATACACAACAAAAAGATGCTTAGGATCCACGAAAGTTGGGGTCCTCACACACTTGTTTTTCATTTGAAAACAAACATTTGAATTGCTTTTAATAAAAACATATTTTAGATAAATTATAACTAGCATGAGTTTTAGGACGATCACAATACATAATTATTGTATAATTGACGCAGTAATATAAGGATGTAAATCGAAGAATTAATTAAAAAAACTTGTTTTGTACAAATTCTTGGACATGTTTTGAATATTTAATATTATCTCCAACAGTATTTTAACTGACGGTGATGATAATCGGAATCAAAACACGTACGCAAAAGAAACAAGAAATGATGGGACGCGAAAAAAAAACTTTAAAACGGACACAAATTTCTCATGTTAAGGTAAAAAACTGTCATTCTTAAAACTCAAATGAAAAGAGGAAGTGTGGTTATTACAATTTCAAGTTCATTTCAATTTTAATTATAAATTCTACGGCGATATTTATCCACCGAAATCAAAATACTTGTTGCATCGAACGCCCATGATATGATTCTATATCTCAGAGGTGAAACAAAAAAGCTTCGTAACTATAGAGGTATTTAGTATTGAATTTAAAAATCAAGAAAACTTAAATTCAGCTTACTTTTTACATCCTTTTTAATAAGACCAATTCTTTCTAAATAAGGAAATATCTCTTTCATTGTTTTAACATTAGTAATCGCTTATAGTTGTGGACAGCGTTTCGCAGGTAAAAAGAATATCGAACCCTTCCAGAACGACTGTCCAATGACCGGAATAAACGTTGCGTCGAGGCGCTCTGCGCAGAAATTGAGATGCAGTAGACCGAGACCATACAGGCTACAGAAAAAAAAGCTTCCACATAGGATATAGTGTTGACATATTGGCACCCTCCACAGATCAGGCACCAACTTAAACGAGTTTTTTTCCTCAGAAAAGTGGAAGAGAAGCGTTTGGGTGCATTCAATTTGACACCACACCATCTTCAGTCAAGAAGCGTTTTCAAAAAGTATATTTTTGGGGGGGCTTTAGAGCTCGTCAACATCGAGGGTCATTAGAGCCCATGCAAGTAGGGAAAAATGCAGTTTCGCACCATAGAAAAGAGCCGTAATGACTCTTCCCCGTGTGTGGGACTCGCCGAATATCTCGACCATACCCACTAAAAAACCCTCTTGAAATCAACTAATTTCTAAATACAAAGATGAAAGAAAAGAATACAGAATAACAATACATTATTTCGCAAAAAAGAGAGGTAATTTTTAAATATTATATTTCCAAATTACAGAAACGAACGATGAAAACAAAGATAATAAAGATGAAAAATTGAATGCAAATTTTAAACCCTCCCGAGAACTTGTGGGAGTAGCCCCGATATACTCATAAAATTCAATAGTTTATTAACATTAACCGTTTCATTTCCGAGAATTGTTGGTAAATCTGCAGCCAGACCAATTTGTCTCCGTATACTTGAGTATCTTCTGCAATCAGTTAGTAGGTGACGCACTGTCAGAGAACAGCTACACTCCTCACAAACGGGTTCATCATCAAGTAGTAAGAGATACCTATGAGTGAGAGGACAATGTCCTATGCGCGGCGGGTCAGCAAGACCTCGTCGCGCCGGGCTGGCCTGCAGGAACTGCTCCATGATTTAACAGAAGATTTGATAAGTCGGAGCTTATTCCTTTCAACAGCTAACCACTCATTGCTCCATTCACTCAGAATCCTTTACTTGACGGAATTTAGATCTCGTTTTGGAATCGTGAAAAAATACACGCGATTCATGAGGCATGCCGTCTTTGTGGAACCGTCTGCTTCCTCATTTCCTCTAATACCCACGTGTCCGGGAACCCAGCAAAACATTATATCCTTTCCATCACTTTGTAGTGAGAAAAGTATATCCTGGATGTTCTGGATCAGCTTATCAGCTGGATACATGTTCTGGATTGCTTGGAGGGCACTCAGTGAATCAGAACAAATCAGGAAATGTGATCCGCCGGAGCACTTTGTTGATCGCAATGCTCTTAATATAGCGTAGCACTCAGCAGTGTAAATACTGCACAAGTCGCCTCGACGGTAGCCACTGGTCTCACGGGGAAATACCACGGAGCAGCCGACACCATCAGCCTGCTTCGACCCGTCGGTAAACACAGGGATACGGTCCCGGTGTTTGTANAATATGGACCCGGTGTTTGTAGAGGATTAGCTGAAAGTATACCCTCAACATCGGAGATGGAGTGTTCTTCTTGTCATGATGCAGAAGATCGAAAATAATCTTCGGCTTGTGCAAAGTCCAAGGGGGAGACTTACTAAAACCTTCATGTAAGATATTGGGTGTGCGTATATTTAAGGTTTCCAAAATTTGTTTGGAGCGATATCCAAAAGGTTTGGTTGCTCTCAGTCTGTTGTTGTAGAAACGGATGGAAGAAGAGGATGGATGAAAAACCGCGTTGTGCACCAGATTGTCGGGTAAAGTTTGCAAGTGGCAAAA
>NNCF01126594.1:412493-495212 GCA_002313205.1 Laupala kohalensis | reverse complement strand
ATGGCACAAGTAAGTGGAAGTAATGCCAGACTCAGCTCGGGGCCCCGTGTTCGCCAAACACGTACTTACTAGATGTAAGTCCCCTGAGGGGAAAGTACAATTAGTTAGCATTACATCCGCATTAGCGGTATTACACTTCGTTTGGTATAGACGCAGTAAAATAATGTCTGCTACACTTATACTGTTTCTAGCAGTTTGAATAATATTTAGTAGTGTAAATGGACCAAGCAGACATAAAATACACTTTTCGTAAACTGAAATGCAAGATGTAATAATGATAAAATACATAGGAAGGCAGCAAACGCATTGCAGATACGAAAATACATCAATTTCTGTCTACAACGAAATTACATTTACGTAACATGTTACGATATGTATAAGATTCAAAAGTCGCAAAATGTTTTGAAATAATATTATAAATATTTATTTGACATTCAAATTTCAAATACGAGACTGTAATAAGTTCATCTTCCTTGAGCCCGACCAAAAAGTTAGTTTTAGTTTATTATTTACTCATGTATGTTGCATGTAGCCCATGATGTACTCACATCCTTCCGGTTTAGATGTTCAGTATTCACAGNTTTTTTTTTTTTGGGGGGGGGGGGGCTTTAGGGCTCGTCAACATCGAGGTCATTAGAGCCCATGCAAGTAGGGAAAAATGCAGTTTCACAGTCCTGCTCAGATAGATTAATATACAGATTAGATAATAAAGATAATCCAATTGCGTGTGTCCTAAGAATATAGTGTACTCGATATGTCATGCGCTTACATACTTATCTTAAATGGAAAACTAAATTAAATGTTCACCGCGTAAGAGATGACCATGGATAAGAGAGCAGTGGCCAATACGAAGACGTGCAAAGATCACTTCTTCACGTCTGCTCGCGTGGGATGAAGGCCACCAAGTCTGAACGGAGGCTTACGCCTTCTTCAGCTTGAAGTCGCAATTTTCCCATTCGGTTCGCCATGTCTCCAGAATAGACAACCTTATGGTAAGCTTTGTGTCTGACGTAGGAACGGTTGTAATGTCAGGGACTGCCTTCTGAGCTCTCCGGAAGGATTGTCAGAGTAATGTTAATTTTCGTAACTTCTTTATGCATTTAATTTATGCTAGCTGGGCCCAGCACTTGAGTTTTGAATATCATTTTTAATTACTTTTTTTAAATTTTAAATCGAAAAATTTCGACAATCGATACAATTTTTCGAAATCAATAGAATAATTAAGAAATAAAATATTTCTTTATAGCTGGAAAAAATTATTTGTCGAAAAAACTGTTCTTAACTCTTTATGATATTACGTCTAACAATGATTTTTTTTTCATTTCTTTAAATCGCCAACTAGATTTGCTCCCTGGTGCGTCTCTCCCCCCTCCCCTGAATGCTCATTGAAGCTTCTTCGCAAACAGGCCTCAATCATGGGTATTTGGAAATATGATCTCCAATAATTTCCGATTTTGAGAAGTTCTATCGACAATTTAGATTGGACATGCCCTTCGAAAAGGACAAAAAGATACAGTGTGATGTGCAATTCAGTTAAATCCTCGAGGTTGACACCGAGGAAGACCGAAACCGACTTAATAATCGTACTACGGAAATAGCATCGCTGTTGAAGACCAGAGTCCAGTAGAAAAAGTAATTGATTGACTTTGTTCCTTATGGAACTAGTAAAAGAAGAAAACAAAGATCACGCTAGCAATAAAATTATAATAAGAATAAAAATAAATAATAATGATGATATCAGTACAATATTAATTACAGATTCTACATTTTTCAAACTCGGCTTCCCCCTTGCGTTTTAACGTATATTTCTATTTATTATAGAGTCTACCGGAAGGATCTTACCTCACTGGAGATGTCTGCCAGAATGGTCTTCTACCTAACCTGTGTGCTTCCTTCGCTGTGGTTTCTTCACGACTCTTTACGGAACACAATACAAATCACAGTGAAACTAATGTTTTTCATATACCTTAACCTACAAGACTTTTTTTTTTTTTGCGGAATTCAAAGTGATACATGGAATCTCTCAATTAATTTCACAAAACTTGGATTTGTTCTCTACAAGTACGTAAACATCAAAACACAAGCTTAAGATTGACATCGAACGGACCTAAGGTACGTTTTAGCAGTGATTGCTATATTATGTGCCGCGAAACACTGAAAAGAGAGCCTTTTCGCACGATGCCATTCATTGAAATATAATTCTCATTTTTCATACTAAGTTCCTACTGCTACCATTCTTGAAGTTTTATGTTTTACCTCTACCACTTTAAAGGTTTCGTAGTAAATATAATTAAAACTTGACAGTTATGTATAAAGAATGGTTTATATTAGGGGCGCCATAGAAGTGGTTTAAACATGAAGGTTACCACGAAATTTATTTGGGAATCACTTCGCTACAGACGACTTCTTCCTCAACGCCTTTAAGTCGCCAAGCCGTAACAGGGTATCATTAATTGACATTATTTACGTCTACAATCATAATTACGTTGAATTATTAAATCGCCCTTTTTTGTAGATAATTATTTATTTCTAGTGTCACAACGTTTCAGCAGTGTATTGCTGCCATCATCAGGCGAACGTTAGTGTGAGGACATATCAACAAATTTGTTTGCTTTATCTTAGTTACAAGTATAAAAACAAATTAACTACATTTACAAATAAAACAATGACACAGAAAAAATAAATAATTTGAAATCACAAACCTTCAAAGCAGAAAAATTATTGTAAACAACTATAAATTTTGGACAAGTTTTCTGAGTTATGCGTAAATTTGATACGTCACATTTCTGACATTATATGTTTATAATCATTTGGCTCCCGATCTAAAATTGAAACATTTTCCCAATCTCTTGAATGATCCAAATTTAACCGGTGTAACGAAATAACATTACGTTGTAGTGTGTTTATGTTACGCTGGTGTTCTTTGATTCGCGTCTGTAACTTTCGTTTTGTCTGTCCGATATAGAAGAAAGAACAATTTTTGCAAACAAGTTTGTAGACGACATTTTGCGAAGNGGGGGGGCTTTACGGCTCATGTCGACATCAAAGGTCATTGGAGCCCGAAAAACTTATACAGGTAGGGAAAATGCAGTTACGCACTAGGGAGAGCCAACATGACTCTCCCCGTGTGTAGGACTCGTCGAATGATTCAACCCTACCCACTGAAAACCCTCCTGATCTACAACACACCAAAACATATCTCACAACATACATCAAAACAAAAATGGAGGGGAGGGCAAAAAATGAGGGGGAACAAAAAATGAGGGGTAGGACAAAAAATGAGAGGAATGAGGAAAATGAAAGCCTTGATAGCGTCGGATCGAAAAGAAGAAGAGGTGACCAAGGGAGGTCAGAAAATACATGTTGTCGATTACATCTTTCGCCTTAATTACAAGGTTATAATGTTGTTTCCTTGTGGTACTCACTAACCAAGTGTTTTCTTGGAGAAAATATCTACATGTAATTGGGGATATTATTCTATGGCATGGAAATTCTATGGTAAATTATCATTAACCTTTCCACGAGGTTAATAATAATAGTAATAATAATAACGTTGTTACAGAAAATGGCCTCATAAATAAGAACCTGCAAGAAAATTTGGAAAAACTAAATCTGCATCCCAAAAAACAATTTCTCAAGATCCAAAAATATGTTATCTTAGAAACTTGGAGTATTGTTCGCACTGTGCGTAACTTACCAAGCCAGGGATGAGGCATGCTAGATAGCCCCTCAATTAAAAAAAAAACCGGGTGAATAATCCCCGAGAAGAAATTGTATAATAAAAATAATAAATCCGAACCACTCTCCAGTTCGTACCGTAAAGGAATGACATGGACTTCCCATAATGCTGCTGTAATCAAATTCGACAGGAATCAAGTAGCGTTGTACCAGAGTGAGTTTCACGCATGAGCTAACATAGGTCATGGCTCGGGCGACATATTTCTTTGCCATTTTTCATACTAAAGGGCTGAAAATTCCAGAAATTTATTATGTACGCGTATATAAAATGTTGATTTGTATCCAAATAATAAATGTTTTCATTACAATGAAGTAATTAACTTTTTTTGTTGACACAACTCACCCGATAAATGCACGGAACTTGGAAACCCTTCTCTCGTTACATTACAGAATTAGCTTCGGTTCCACAAGAGTTATAGGGACCCTACACGATCAGTATTAATATCATTACTTTATCAGAACGATTAGTAATGATCGTGTAAGGTGGAAAAAAGTGGAATGATGCCCGGTAATGACGAGAATCCGGATTTTCTGATTTCGACTCATCATTGCTGGCTCGTGATGGGGATACCGACATTAGTAATGACCGTACAGGGTGGGCCATCAGTATCCCATCATTACTCAGTTAATCGTATAACACGGTGTAGTCCACATAAGTGCGAAAAAATGAGTGACTGTGAACTATCTGTCCTACAATTAGAATCAAGTGTCAATTAGAAGTCGAGTGATACCGGTGATATTCTACGTGATTTCTTGTGATGTATGAAACTTTTCCCGAACTGTGGAACTCTACGAATTCTAAATGAAAACCGGAGAAATGTCGCGTATGACAAAATTTAAGAAACTCTGACCCAATTAAAACTCGGGGTTACACGTGCCGACGTCAAGAGAAAAATCAACACACTTCGGTGTAATTACAGGAAAGAGCGAAAAAAATAATCACATCCAAAAGATTAGCACCTTTTTAAATTTAGTACTTATCTTTTACTGAGTGGTAAACTTGTGTGATTTCTCGTCATAAATGGTTTGACCATTCCCAGCAATTTATTGAAAGTTACTTCACTCATTTGAAAATAATTTTTGTAAACGTGTGCTTCAATCGCACTAATCTTTCAGCAGGGTAACATGAGAATACTTTTCTCGTTTTTGTAGCGACGACTTCATCCAACGTCGGAGCTTTACATTTCGCTTTGTGCTTCATGCCAAAACTATTGCGATGCACGCTTCTGTACGTTTATCCATTGATAACTAGTTTGGAAACACAAGAATCAGGTCTGGTTCTCTGTGTAGCTGTAAATATACTGATGAAAAGGAATGAAATTAGAAATGATCGTGTAAGGTTGAAAAGTAATGAAGGAGTAATGATGACAAATTTTTGAAGGTAATGTCATTACAGATAATGACAGCATTACTGATCGTGTTGGGTACCTATTATGAAGTGATCAGCATTCCAAGTTAGTAAAATCACCGAGATGTAAAATCATTTTCTTCATTTTCATTCTTCTAGTTTTGAATCACAATATGAATTGTAATGATATACAATATTAGTGTTCCATTGTTCAATAATAATTGACACCTGAGTTTATTCTTGAGCTTTCCGGTTGTAATTTTGCAGTTATCCGATTACATCCGGACAGGTATGATTGACCACTTTTTTTTCTTTTTTTATGGGGGGGGGCTCTAAGGCCTCGTCAACAGCAAGGTGATTGATCGTTATCTCTATAAGTTATTAAGTGTACCCTAAGACACAGAAAATATTAAATGTACAAATAAAGCGAAAGTTAAATTAGAAAAATTGTCCTTTAAAGGACAATTTGCTTAATGTAACGCTAAAGAGACTTCATTCCAAGCTCCTAAAAATTATACGGGTCTTTTCAAAAAAGTGTGCGAGACGTCTTCAATGCTGAGACAAATTCGTAAGTTTGCGGTGGAAGAAAATATTATACTACTAAAGCAGAATAGTCAGCGCGTAATGAACGTTATGATAGTGTCCAAGGCTCGCTCAATTCTTTAAAATTAACATTGTTGATAGGATATTTTAATTAACCATATTTGCATGTTCAGTTAGTGCTATTAAAAATTCAGGCAAAAATGGGGAGACAAAGTTTGCTTTAATCCGTAAAAAATGTCGAGCACGCGCGATAAAACCGAAAATGCAGCTACAAGTCTCCATAAATTTATTAAGAGTCCAACAATGTATCACATGGCGGTCCATAGTTTGCTGGTTCTATCTAATGAAAATGAGAGACGCACAACACAAATGTTCTTCGAAAATAATAATATAATTCAAAATACCTCTATTAAATCGTGTGGAATACTTGTCCTCACGAAGGTCACAAACGAATACTTGGTGGGCGCAGGCGCAGTCATCCAACACCATGTAAAGCACATTCATTCCCGTACGAGCCAAGATGTCTTGAACTAATGAAGAATTTTTAAATTATATATTTTACATAAACAATTCGTGGAAGGAGAGAAAAGAAAACATGACACAAAATAACAACTTACAGCGGATGCTATCTAACCAACTGATCAAATATCTACGAGTAGTAACCTCCGTGCTGTGATCATCAACCTCACGACAATAATGGCTTTTAAAAGAATGAATATCACTTACCAATAGCGTCGCAGTATTTCTGCTCCAATAGCAATTAACGAAGAGATAAGTGTTGATGTTCGCCTGTTGCGTCATGGATTGATGTAATCATTGAACAACAAAACGAATTCAGAAAAAGTTTTTATTGGAAAGGGTTTAATTACGAAATAATTTTGCGAAACAAGTTGATATCTAAAGTGTAACAAATATCAATTTATTGCGACAGGAAATCCGAAACAGTAACGTAGAAAATATTTTGTACGTCGCATTCCTCGAAATAGGCTACATATACGTGAAATAACATTGAGACAATACAATTCTTTGTACATCACAATCTCACGATCAGTCAGTGAAATTTTGAAATTTTTGAGATGTTTTATTGTTGTACTATAATTGGTCATATAGTGACAAGTTGCCGTTTACATATTGGTGATAGTGAACGGAAATAGTAGGCAGGAATCAAAATAGCTAGTCGCCGTCGTGTTTTTTTGAAAAACGGTTTTAATAATTATTTAATCAACTTCCTGTTCACTAAAAACCTTTGAATAATGAAAAGAAAGCTAGTATTTAATAAAAGCTTAAGTCTTGATGTATAAAACAACTTTCTCACCAGGAAAAGTACTATTTTTGAGATTTCGTATTATTTTCAGAACAATTGTTGACCAGTACCCAATCACATATATCTGAACATTCCTCTTCAATCAGTTTGTGTATTATTTTGGGCCAAACTTAAGAATATGGTCCCACAAGGGTTCGAAAAAATAATTTGTCATAATACTAGAAATATTGCGGTTCCGAAAATATAAGCCGTATTCTTCGCTTTTCATATTTATGATAGTTATAAAGAAATATTATTCCGCACTATTTTCTTCTCTCCGCCATCGTTTATGTTAGTATGTTAGGGTATGATGATTATAATATGGCTCACGACAGCCATATCCAGACTCAGACTTATATAACTCAGTAGTTGAAGTCAATAGTCTCAACCCAGTAAATTAAGTGTTCATTGCCCTCCACTTGGCCATTAGACAGTTTGGAACTGCTTTTTTTATCAAAACCTTTATTATTTTTAACAATAATTTATTTAAAACTATGAAACTGACAATTTAAATTGTCTTTTGCATGGCTGTTCAACACAATGCACCCAGGGCCAGGTGACATGCTAAGAAACAAGTGGGGACAGCAAGCTGAAAATATTCTTTGCTACAAGAGTATTCTATGTTTAAGTATATTCCACAAGAGAATTCTCTGCTTGCTGGGTGGGGATAATAAAACCATAACGGGGATAGCTAATAGCTGTTTAGTAAATATGATAGCTCTGTATTCACTCGCACTCTCCGATGTGCTAATACTTAGTATTATAACTCGCAGCTAACTTTTTATCTTATCTAGGAACTTTGGCTGAAATTTTTGAATCCGCCTGTGCCTTAGGGCCCTTGATCGGAATTGATGGGATGGTCCCTTGCTTGCTTCCGGAGAGTAAATTAGTTTATTGTCCTCCACGTGGTCATACGCAGTTTGTACTGTTTTTTGACAATAAATTTATTTAAAATTTATTTACTTAGTACTTGTACTAGTCGCACTGGTTACGCGTGGGTGCAAGGGCGAGTGACTCGTGTCAAGCAACAAGTACTGAGCTCGTGTAAACAGGCTTATCCATTTTTTACAAAAGGAAATCCGAGATGGTAAAATATAAACCAATATTTTGTAAGTCATGAAGGGAATATCTCTGATTATATCAGCTTCTTTATAGTTTTTATATTTTGATAAAGTTACGGTAAGCTTCTCTTGCTCACATTCACTTCAAACTAATTGCAAGAAGTTTTAATGAATTTTTTTATATTAAAATTATAGAAAAAGAAGGAAACAAACAAATTGAAAGATTTCTTATGAAAACAATTATACAGGATAAAAAATTTAATTTCCAATCTGCAATCGAGTACAAAATATTCAATATAATAGATGACAAAAAAAAAAGAAAATTATGACATAAAAATCTATTAAAAATAAAGAGAGTGCGCTTTTGCACATGAGTCTTTATCAAACACTTTTACCTTTTCCTACTATCCAACTGCTATTGCGTATAAGAAATTATAGTAGTGGATTGTAACACAAGAAGAATTACCAATAACCTATCTTGTTCTTTCAAAAAAGCTGATAACAAACATTACACTTCCTATGAATGTTTTATTTGTTTTTCACTATGTTTATCATTGTAACCTATACAGTAAATATAGATGTAGAATTTACAAGGATGAATACGTACATAACCTTTTGGACATGACATAATTTCAAAAAAGGAAATAAAATAAACAAAATCAAGTGACTGTAGAATTAAAACTCCAAACTACATCATACCACTTCAACATGAAATGTATGTGATGTCTTACAAAAGGAAAAAAAATAAATACAAAGAAAATAAATAAAAACATACAGAAAAAGAAATGGAAGACAATGGAAGGTCCAAGATAACGCTCAAGAAGGGAATGGAAGAGAAGTTTAAAAGATTTTTCCTTCCTAAAAAAAGGATAAGTTTGTCTCCCTAATCTTCTTCTCTTAATACAAAGATTAGAAGCAAGAAGTAAAATGAAAATAAATGAAACTCCACAAAACTGTCAAGGAAGATCCTTAAAGGACGATGACACATCAGAAGTAGAGAATTTGTGAAAGCTACAGTTAGAAATTTTCACTGTAAGCTCCCAGCAAAGCATACATTAAATTAATGAACTAAGAATGAAAAGGCAATTTCTTTTTTGCACAAAAAGCACAATTAATTACCAAGGTTCAGTCCACTTGTTTTAAATAAAGTTTCCACTCACAATCATTCTTTCATAAAAATCATCCAAATTGGTTAGTAACTGACAGTGAAACAACACAAACAAGGTAATAACTGAAAGGTAAATATAGAGACTTCACAGTTCGAAATTCTTTCATGACATAAGAATGAATGAAAGCTTTGAAATGCACACCAAAAAAGTCTGTCAACATTCATACACATTGAAGCTTTTTGACTTGTTCTAGTAGTTTACTGGCTTAGGAATAATTAAACATTGAGGATTATATCTTCTACCTAACAAACCATTTCTCACGGTCAAGACATTTTTCCTATAAGCCAGGTATGGTTCCTAGCAACTGCCATCTTTATTTTGCCATCCTTCTGTGGTCTACAGACTATTTCTTAAGGTTACTAATATAATTCTCCCCACAGTTGTAACCAGTGCTTTTTGTGTCAGTATACTCTGGTACCAGAAAACTTGAGATCTAAAAACTGATGGTAAAACTAGGTTATATTATTTAAAAGTGAGGAGTGCTGGCATCATTGCTTAATGATCCAATTATGGTGTCAGGAAGTATCAATAACTGTCATCCATAAATATCCACCATACCATAAAATACATCAGTTCGATGGTCTTTCATTCTTTGCTTGTCACTAAAAATTTGGGAAATTCTTTCATGCGAATTAGGTTAAACATTGTTATGGCCTAAGGATTGTAATACATATTACAGTACCATATTCGTGTTTCAACTAATTCACTCCAAGCAGTTACCAGGTTGTGCAAATGATTCCAACAACACAACTACTCCAGTAAACCATTTTTTGGAAATGTCGTACTGGCGATATTTATTTTTCCTTCAGAAAAAAAGCACTGGCTGTAATTTACATGCATATGTGATGGAGAAGTATAATAGAAGTCAAAAGGCACAGTCAAATCTAATTACAATAGTAGCCCATACAGATTTATGGTCGCCAAAATGACGCGTCATGAAGGATTATATCTATTTTAACACTGTCAACCAATATCACAAAGCTTTCATAATGAGACAAGAAAATAATAAGCAATAAATACATATGGAACTTATGATGCCTTCTTCCCCATTTTCAATGATACTAAATCACAATTAACACTTCATATCGAAAATATAGAAGACCTTGGACCAACTAACATAAATAAACCTACGCCAATAATACAATGTTCTTGCACAAGTACTAGACCAGCTGTATCTGTGCCTAAACAAAGAAAAGAATCACTCCATGCAAAATTGAAAAAAGCGACCCTCCTCAAAACTCAATATGTTACTCTTTCTTTTACAAAAGAACTTGTTCAGACCTTTCTAATCTGACACACTTAAAAATCCACAGTAAAAAAATCTAGTAACAGTTTCATCATACACACACTCCATTATCAGTTTTTTCTTAGAACATATGTTTGAAATTCTTAAAATATTATGATTTTTTAATATGTATTATGTAGTAAATATGATTTCATAATAGTGTATCCTTCCTAAATATTCCAAATTTTAACTTTTTACATGTAGCTAAATGTCTTCATACAGAAAACAGATAAATAACTCTTAATTAACCATTCATAGAAAACTTGGTTGATTTGATTTTCAATTTGCTCACAAACAAATTTGCCACAAAATGGGACAGTAGATTTTCTATTAATATTCTTCATTCTCATTGATTACATTCTTCATGAACTAATTTATCCTAAGAAAAGCTAGGAAATAAAGGAACTCATCATAAGAAAACGAACTCCCCATTATGATTACACCAAAATTCAAGTGAAAGCTATTCATCTCCTGTTGAGTTCCCTTTCTTTCAAATTTTGAATCAAATAAAACAAGTACCTTTATGTTCAATTTTCAATGGGGAAGCCTTCAAATTTCTTTCTCAAACAGTTTGCCAACTATAAGGGTTCCTCATTATGAATAATGTTTATGAATTATAGTCTTACAATACAACAAGGAAATGAGGAGTGTATTAGACAAAACTAAGAACAACAAGATTATGTGTGTAAGACAACAATATTAATTACTAGTATTAATTCCCCAGTATTAATTTTCATGTCACAATATACTATAATTAAATTTATCTCCTTCATGCTTTACTGCAATTTCAATGAAAAATATTTCACTTTTTAGCAAGTTTTTATTATTATTATTTTGTTTAAACATTGATTTATATAAAATACAAATATTTAACAAAATAATAATAATAAACTTTAAAATAGAATAGTAGGTTATTTCTCATTTTCAATATATTACTTCAAACATTTTCCATTTTGTATACATTTTGACCTTCTGAGCAAGTCTTGGAACAAAATCTGACAGGTGGGATTTTGCTACAGAATGAAAATTGTTTCAAAATGAATCACACATACTATCCAATAAAAAAATTCTGACTTGTAAACTTAATAAATGAATGAAATGGAAACAAACACTAACTAAAATAAATTGTCTGAAATAACAACTACATCCTCTAAAACACATTCCAATAGAATCAAGGGTTAAATTTTAAGTTCTAAAACTTTCAATTTTGAAGTGAGATGAAAATTTCTCAAGATTATTAAATAAAAAAGATCTCGTCTGATTCAGTTTTATACATTTTGCAACACACAATTTAGTCTTCAAAAAATAATAACATGAAATGAAAACATCCATTATTCATAGCTGTCTTCATATTGCCATTAAAAGAATTTGCCTAAACAATATGTTTCCAAAGTTAACTAAGTCCAGAGATCTGTGGAACAAGTCTCAATAAATACAGAGAAAAGGTTGACAAACATTAGTGTAATCATTTAACTCTTTCTTATAAGAAAGCAGGAAAGTCTTGAAAGAATCAAATCACCAATACTCCATAGCAAAGAATAGGCAACAGCTCGAGAACCAATACTTTGCACTCAAAAATTAAACATCCAAAACATTAATACTGCAATGACTTTTCCTTCAAACTTGTCAATACATTCATTTTCTAATACTACTCAAAATAAGAAAAGAAATAGTTTCCTACAATTTAGAATTCAATTTTATATTTAATTCTCAATGAACAATAGTAATAAGGCATTCCTCAAAAAAAATCTCCATACTGTTTTAGTAAACTATTTTCAAGTTCATATCATTGTAACTATTTCAAACATTAATTGTATGATGTTTTTTCTTTATAACTACTATTTATAGGTATGCTCAGAAATCCTTTTTTCTATTCTCACAAGACAATGCCTGGACATAGTACAAGAAACTTTCACAGGTTCTCTAAAAAATTGAAGTTAACAAAATATTCCATTACACTTCCAAACTTCATTAAAAACAATTTAAATATGAAGTATTAGGGTAAAAATAAAAATTTCTGTTTCAAAAGAAGGTTGATTATGAAATGGAGATTAATGCCTCCAAAATATGTTTAACTTGGCAAGAGACTTTTAGCAAAACAACAGCGCTCTATTACTTAGTTTGTATAACAAGTTCGTGTTTCAAAACTCCCAATTTTAATGGAAGAAAAGCTAGAAGGTTCCAAGATTTTAACCTAGAGCCTATAAAAAGTTGTAGCATGGAAGTTTTAATTACAAAATCAAGAAGAATCTTGTTCAACCATACAAGTGAAATTTTATACATTGAGTTTACCTTATTTCCAAAAATAAAGAGTAAAAAAACAGGATCAATATCATTCAATATCACATGGAGTGTTTCAAGTAAATTAAAACTTGCCTTACTCTTTTTGGTGATACACTACTTTGTACTGATTCTTGCTCACAGTCAATAATTTTATACTTCAGAAATGAGATTCTTAGAGGTTCCCATTGTAAGTGTCTTACTTAACTATTAGAATACTTTGTCAGTCATTTTAGAAATGGGAGCTCAACCGCATCCCATTAACAAATTAAAATTACTAATTAACATTTCTCGTGCACACATGAATAAGGAATCTTCCAGACTATCACAGATGATGGAGCAAGATTTCATACAACAATGTTCAACAATCAACTGACAACAGATGAACAGGAAACACAAATGCAGAAAGGCCAACAGGCTCCTTCCCTGTCTCTCTCCCAAGGCCAAGAGGAGTGAAGAAAACGTCACACAACATTAACTTTTCAACTCATCGAGGACAATTGCTGCAGCTGCTTCCAAATTCCAATCACATTTCAACAAAGCCGATTCACATTGTTGTCTGGATGCCAGCCCCAACCTAAACAGACAACGGAAGCAGTTAAAACAAATAATAAACTCAGGACACAAGACTTTCAAGAGTATTTGTAATGTACAAGAGATTTGCTAATATCCCTGGACAATAAAATGACTCAAATCCAAATGTGGAAAACTTTGGATCACAACAATAACAATATCTCTAACTGCCAAAACTTAACAAATTGTACACTTAAATCCACAGAAATGTTTAATAAAGAACAGGTCAATATTTACAAATGGCGGCCCACAAGGCAAACTTTTGCAGCCTATGAAATCTTTTAGAAAACAAAGAAATAATTTTTTTAATTAATGAAACAAATATTTTATGGTTTATTTACGAGATTTTATGGTTCATTTGTGCTGTATGGAAATAAATAAACAAACAAAGTGACCCTTGAAGTGAAAAATCACACCAACAACTTGCACTAGAAGCCAATTCATTTCTATGACCAGACAAGAAAAGGGGTTACATTTCCTTAAACTGCTATCCAGTGAAAAATACATTAACTTAAAACAATTTGGACTAAAAATGACTTCAATGAGCACATACATTTGTGAAACAATTTTTTCTTCCATGAAATACATTAACAATCAGTACAGATGTTGACTTGCAGGTTCTTCCTTGCTGCATCTTTGAGATTAGCAACCAATGAGTAGGAGGTGGACTTCATTGGTAGATGAAACTGATAGACCTCAGTATTCCAACAAAATTTTCATTTCATAAGTTTTCATTTGACTACATTATTAATTTCAGTTTGTCTTCAGGTTTATTTTTGTTCTTTTTGCCATTTTTATATCGCTTTAAAAAACTTACATTATTGAGTGTTTTTCATCAAAACTAAATTTTTCTTGAAACAGAACTTTTTGTTTATTTTTAATTTCACTCTTTTAGGTAGTTGTAAAATATTTTTTAAGCAATAAAATTATTAAGCCTTTGTTTAAATTAAACTATGCATGTTATTTCACATGTTTTCCTCTCTGCTACTAGCTGAATTTTATGAAAATTAGCCTTATATTTAAGTGTTGCCCACAACCATACCAAAGTTTCTAATTTGGCCGTCAAGCCTATACAAGTTGGAAACCCATAATATAGAATATCTTGGTTAGATATTCTTGTTGGAACATTAAACCACAGATTTGTTACTCAAGCATCTTCCAACATACCTCTCTTTTCATCATTCTACAGCAACTATTAAAAATACTAATTTTTCTATTATTAATAGCCTTTTAACCACAAATAATTGAAGAACTAATTTTTGATGGCTCAATCTTGAACATGTAATGAATCTACAAGTACATGAAAGAACTAAAGGTACTAAACAACAAGATATATTGCCCAACATGGAGTAGAAAGGTAATAACCTAATCTCAAAAATTCTAAATAGAATAATCAGAAGAAAAACAAAGAAACCCAGACAAATTTTTCATTCAGGTCAATGAATAAGTAATGGTCGCTTACCTGAGAAGGCGGTCCAGTTTGATAGTACGAGCTGCCGAAGGCACATCCCATCCTGTGGATTGCAACGCAGCTAAGCTTTCCTCCTCTTTAGCATCACCAACCTCAGCTGTTAACTGAGCAATTTTATTTGCTCGAAATTCACCACTTAAAGACATCACCTATCAAGTAAATAAATATACACTTTGAATTTGAATACCCAATATTTCTGATTCAACAATTCAATAAAGAATGTAACTTTTCCGCAAGCAAAACTCAATACATTAGCTTTTCTAATCTACTGGAATTTATACATCCAAAATAAATGCGCTACATTAACAAACAACTATACTACTCTCTACAATCAATACACGATTTAAAAAAAGGAAAATAAATACATTATTCTATTCTATTTCCACATGATAGAAAACGAGGACATTAATTTTTCTGGGTCTTTCACTTCACTACTTCAACACTGTTATAAATATTAATGAAAATAAAATACCTTTCGCTATCATAATTAGCATCTCCCTCACCAACAGCTAATCTGTGCTGTACCAGACCTTGCTGATATTATAGAGACAAACATATTCAGGGTAGCAAGGATAAATAGAAACAGGTCAATATGTAAGAACAAATAATAGATTTCATTTTGGAAATTAAACTGACATTTGTATTTTTTTGATACTTTTTACCATAGCAAAGAAATAGAATTTGGAACGATCTAAAGGAATTTTACAGAGTGACGTCTTCATAATATTATATAAGAGATTAAATTATGTTTACACACACATCGACAATAATATATTCAAGGTAAATAATTGTGAAGACATGAGTAAAAATATAATTTAAGTTAAATGATATTACAGTTAGGAATTTATAAAAACACTGCACGTACTGATGATTACATAAAAGAATTTGGTTTTGCCACAATATAGTAGCTGCATGCCATAATAATTCCTTTCATACAGTCAAGTAAATACTCCCTTGAAGAATGCAGAATACAAATTATAATACGATAACATTGTCAACATGGCTAAAAGTAATGAATTTTCAAAAACCTTGGTAAAAATGGAGATTCAGAAATTTTAGACAAAAAATGGTATATAGAATTTAACTTAAAAAGGAATATTTTCAATACAATTCAAGAACTTAAAACTTAATATGAGTTTGAAAGTTCTGAAAATTGTATGATAACTTTATAAAACTTTTTTGTGCTTATGTTTGAGATTGTATAATAAAATGCATTTAATATGTCTATAATGTATGACACATATTGGCGAGGACCAATAAACTATGATATTGCCTTTATATTCACTCAGTCCAACAAACCTTACCACTATATTCCTTAAAAACAAAATGAGGTAATCTTCACAAGAAAATCTTATCCACCCATAAGACAATTGAAGCGCTTAGAATAATACAGGCAGATCTGAGACAAAGTACGTTTCAAGGAAAAATACATTTATTTACTCAGAATATGAATATTTATATCACAAATAAATTTTAAAAGTTTAATAATTATAAAAAGTTTTGACATATTCTAATCTATGTGATACTTCAGTACAAGAAAGATGGATAAAAGAACTCGTGATCAATCTCAAAATTCAAGGTCCAGTTAGAATTCTGAACACATCAATTACGTTATCTTAGAAAAATACTTTTCACAAACTAAATGAAGTTAATCTAAGTTCATTAAAGCATGCTAGTGGCTTGGAGGACACAGGGTAAATGTATATCTGTTCTTCCTAAATACATTTCAAATTTGTCTCCATTCCAGCATTCAAATCTCCAAATCAAAGTCAGTAAATAATTTAAAATTTCAATACCATAAGTACAAGTCAGATTGTACAAAATAAGTAACTTAAGAAAACAAATTTAACATTAAAAGAAAGCTCCAAGAAATGAATTTCAAAATCACTAATAAACAACAAATTTGTTAAGATCGGAGGAAATGAATTTTATTCAGCTAGTCCAAAACTTTGTTGATAAATAAGAGAGAAAATTTTGGTTTATTCAAATTTGATCGGTTCCAAATATCTGTCAACTACTGTTCTGTTGCTACATTAATTCCTCGAGAACACCCTTGCATTGGCACGTTCATGTCTCTAGACAAGATTGGTGCAAACATGTTGATGATAAGAGAATACTTCCTTATACCATTTTACAGAGGAAAGACACACACAAAACTAGGAGTGTTTTTATTATAAGAGCAAGATTTCACAGTACACATTTGAAGTAAGAAAATATACATAATATAATAATTTATTGTAAAAACAAGCAGTTGAAAACTCCTGCACAAGATAATAAATGACTCCAGAATGCAAAAGCATTGTTAGTAACAGGACTACATAAATTATTAATATATCAGATCAAAATGCAATATCTAGTCATTTCAAGCAAAAACATCACTAGCAGTATGAAAACATGAATTTGGTCCAGGACATTTACTTAATGTTAGGTTTGAGAGGAGTATTACAAGTAAAACATATGTCCTCTGAAGCAAAAGAATCTCAAATTGGACTTTCGAGGGAGTAATACTTCTTACAACAATGTGAGAAGCTTCACCAACGTAACATTCACTGATCAAAGACTAACAAAATGATATCAAAGACAACAAAGTAATATTATTTCTTTGTATTCCAAACCTAATGAGTTTGTTTCGCCATCTTTCCTTTTATTACAGTATAACTGTCATCATCAGAAGTCATCAGAGCAAACAATATTACAATTTGTAATAGGTAACCATAATGACAATAATGAACATTAAACTATTAAATAGTACTAAAAAATGCAAAATCAAGAATGACAAGAATTTAGAATTAATCATATAACAGAAACTATAACATAGTTAATTACGATAAAATTAGCACTTAAATAGAAATACTGATAAAATCATTAAAAATACATAAATTCTGAGAAATAAGAATATATATTGTATATACATAAAAAAAATTTAAAATTATAGTAAATAAAATTTAAATGAAATAAACTGAACGCTCTTCTCAGAAGTAAAGTGGCAAACGCTCTGAATAAAATACAATAAAAGTTGTCAAGAAAAATAAAAATTACTAAATCAATTTTAGTTGCTTTAGAACTACTTCATTTTATTTGTGTATGTTCTCTTAACAGCAAGAAGAGATATCAAGAATAATTATTCCAGTCAGTCAAGAATACAACTCTAACTACTCTAACTACAATGAATATACAAGGAAACATGCAAACGCAAGGTGAGTGACAAAGAAGGAACCATACAAAATGCCTCTTGAAATTTTGTAATCATGCAGATTTAAGCCAAGACCAAAATGTGTGGAGGCATCTCTTAGTTCATAGCCAAGAAACAACAGCCCATAAACCAGCAACGCCCAGATTCTTGAATCAGAAGAAACCCTCTCGTCCCACCAACTGAAATTGACAAAAACGGACGTCAGGAGAATTCACAATGTATCTCTAGAAACGGAAATCAATAAATAATCATATCAAATGCATACTCCATGAGGTGACACTAAATTATCCATGTTGAGCAAGGATAAGAGCCATCATAAAAATATTAAGCCATTACAAAAAAAATAACGTTCTATCTTTAATACATACCACAAAGAGAGACAAAGATGGATAAGACCAAGTCAATTCAGAACACACAAAGACTCAAAAATAAACTTTCCCAGGAACAATGACAACAATCAAAGCCAATTTTTCAGAAATATTACATGAAGGATCCTGGAGATTAGGATTTCCATGAACAAATGAAACAAACAGATTCACCACAAATCAGCAACGTGATGTGCTTCACGAGACTGGTGCTCCTCTTAATTGCTAGTTTCCTTATACACATCATTGTGCAAGATGGACACAAAAATTAGCACTCTGAACATTGCAGGACAGTGCACATCCTCCCAACATCAGTGCTAACCCAACACTAAAAACCATGGAACATGAACCTGCGCAAAATATCATACTACCGCTATACATGCTCATCAGAAATTGGGTATCACAAAAATCCATGTAAGCAACAATGTATGTTCCAATTGCTAGGCATAAAAAAGAAAGCTCACCTGGAGTAATGCAAAACATGTACTTCAAACAATTGACAGAATCTTTTCCTGACACAGGAGAAACAAATGTTTTCCACAGAAGTGTATATCGTTTTTTGCAATCATGTTCGGTAATCAGGAGGTAGGGAAAGTTGCATCACATTCATGACAATAAGCACAGGGACTATTGCAATCAATTTTAATAATACAAATGTATATCTCACCAAAACCGAAACTCTTAATAGATACAGCAATAAAGTTTTTTTACCCTCCAAATCCTTGTCTCCTATCTTATAAATTCATATCAAAAGTATTAATCACAAATTCAAAAAGATAATGAATGTAAAATTCTAGAAATAGGTCCTTCACTAGAAGTAGTCAAGCAAGATTATCTTTTATCATCAACCGCAAGAAGGTATGTATATCAAAAATTTAGTCTAACAAACCTAACTAACTAATAAATACAAAATATTCTACTTTTATTATAGAGAGTAATGTCAGATCAAGTGTTGGATAAGGGACATAATCTTCTAGAAAGGTGATAGACGTCGAAAATAAAAAAAGAGAAGGCATCCAGTGTCAAAAAAAAATAATTTGAGACACTTTGATAAGCACTACAAGGGAACATGGGGATATAGCCTCAGTTTTTATTTATTTTCTCGTGGTTCCATAGATGATTTATCAAAACAGTTAAGGACACTAACAATTTTGAGAAAAGTTCAACCAAAAATTGACCACAACAATTGCATTGCATTACTACATTAGTTATTACTAAATGTGAAGATAATTTTTCTTAATAAAATTTACTGTCAATTAAAGACAAATTCAATGACAGCATTTTGCAACTAACATCTCATAAAATTATCACAATTTTTCTGAAAATAAGAGCTTCAAATAACAGAAATAGTGCCTCCTGGGCAATCCAGCATTTCCTTAAATCAAGTTTCGAGTTTAATAAGCTTTTGGATGGTTTCATAATGGAGTCACAGACTAAAGAACAATAAAACCTTCCTTATCGGAAGTAATGATAAGTAATACAAATGTTGTGTTCAATACAATACCAATTTTACATTAGTTTATTAAATAAAGTTCTTTACAAGTCTGACAAAGAATTTCTCTGCCAGACAATGCAAGAAGACCAACACAACCAGGGCATCAAGCAAATACAAATGAGTGCATTACAAACACAAGCCACTGAAATGCTTGCCCCATGCATGTACAAGAAAGAAGCGATGAACAGGTTATTCATAAAGCACGATGAAAGCCAGGTGCTGTTCAAAATGCTCCATACATACAACACTCACCAAGCGATAGGTTTGAGGATTAAGTAAGTTTGAAGATTCTTGCACTTGAGGAGTGCTACTTCCTCCATTAACACCATCACCACCTCCACCACCTACACCACCACAGAGAACATCAATGTCTGAATGCAGGCGCATTCCACTACAAACCTGATCTTGGCTTTGGTTCCCTGTGCTAGAGAAGCTAGGAAGGAATCCACTAGCAGAATTATCAAAGCTCCTACTCTGCTCTGAAACCATATGTAGAGGGTGTTTTACGTCTGAAAAAAAGAAAACAGGAAAGGTGATAAGTACAAAGAAATAGTTTGCAGCATCAGTATGTCATTCCACAAAGTATAAGTAAGTGAAAACAATACAGTTTTGTAAATAAATGAACAATTAAAGAATGAAGACCTTCGTTTCTTTTTTTCCCTTAAGCTTCATAATATGTGACTTTACCATTCAACATTGTAATACTGTGAAAAAATGGGTCAAGCAACAAAAAATAAAATATAAAAATGTAAGTGGAGTGTGTGGCCAACATCACTCAATTAGTATTACATTAGTCAAATTCAATTCAGTTTATAGTACATTCATTCAATAAGAAAAGATTTTAAATGTCAATGCTTCTTTTTTTTTCTTTTATTTATAATCCTTTGCAACACTAAAAAGTATGGAACATTCAGGCCTCTATGGATTTTTTAAATAAGAACTTCTATCCAATACATCAAACTCATGAAAAAATTATATAATACTTTTATTTAACAAATAATTGACAATCCGATTTGAACAACTAACCAGTGCAGTTACTCACCAGAAAAAAATCCTGATGACTTGAGAGGACTAACCCCATCTTTGGTTAAACACGCTAATGAACCATAATGAGGCAGAGAAGCGTTTGCAGAACTGGTAGAAGCTACTTGTTGTGGCAACGTGCTTTCAGAAAAACTGGGTTGAATGTTGGAAGCTTTACTTCCCCATAAAGTTGCGTTCGAATTCTGAACTTTGGCAGGGACAGTCGAATAGTATGGCACTCGACTCAAGGGAGAGTTTTTCTGTGACAACTTGCCCGAAGGAGGTGGAGGCCTTATTGCAGGTATCACAGGACTTCTTTGATCGGCGGATATACTTGAAGTATTGTTGTGAGCAAAATTATTTGAGAGTAAGCTACTATTGATGTTACTTGACACCTGAATGGAACATAGAAACCAAATTAATCTTCATATTTTATTAATTAGTAATGTTGGGTGAAAAAAAGAGGTAATAACCCTTGAGTGCAACAACTTTACTAAAAATCCTAATGATAATATTTTTGTCTTCATATAAATATTAAATAGGGTTCTATGTAAAAAATTTATTTCAATTGCTTTACATCAGAAAAAAATGTACATTAATTTTTGAACAAGAACAAGGTGAGTTTACTGAAGTTAGAGTAACCAGATACTGCACAATGAAACCAAGGGCAATGGATAAAATCGAGGACCTTAGCAGACAATGAAAATAAGAAGAGGACCAATTTAACAGAATTAATCACACATCAGGATAAAATACACATACAATCACAAAGGTTGCAAACATCAATATGTATTACATTAGGACACACTAAACTCAACAACAATCACAACAAATTAAGATATTCACCCCACCAATACCATCAAGGTTGGTAATACAAATCTTGATCTGTCAACTTATTCAATTTCATATAAAAGTAATGTAGACGTTTCCATCATATTTTGTTCCTAATTAAATATTTTCATCTATTCATAGCATAAAAATCTGTCTCAAAACTAAAGAAACTTTTCTGTTCCTATTGAGAAAAATTAGTTCTTACAAATTATCATATTTATTTTTGTTACACAGTCAAAAATGCAGTCTGTGTCCTGAGCAGAAATCAAACCTGCATCCCTATGCTAGCAACACCCAGTGCTTTAAGACATTATAATTGTCATATTTATGACTATAATGATTTTTTGTTTTGTCTGAATCAGAGAGCAACATATTTTTTTTCTTATTTTGTAGTTGCTCTGTCAATAATTTATTTTGATTAAATATTTATTTGAATTCAGCCAGATTACTGTTCCAAGTAAAACCAACCCTCTGCTGTTCTGAGTCCTATTCACCTTTTCCCAACTGAGAAAGAAGAGAAGAGAAGATAAGATAAGGAAAGATGTGCAGAAAGTGAAATCAGTGCCACAGTCTTACACACACAATATTGTTGTTGTTGTTGTTGTTGTTGTTGTTGTTGTTGTTGTTGTTGTTGTTGTTGTTGTTGTTGTTGTTGTTGTTGTTGTTGTTGTTGAAAACCCAAACAAAGAGACTTATTATATCCGAGGTTGACGCTATAGCCATTTACTACAACATTTCTTCAGTTAAAATTTCCAGAGTGTTATATAGACTTTCATTCTTCCTATTCAACTACTCATGGGCTTAAACACCAATGAGGCCACGTAGCCTAGCGCGACACTATATACCTACAATTGCTAACGGTGTACCTAGAATTGTTTACCCACCCCAAAGGTGCCAAGCTTGTACGTACCCAGAAGATTAGAAAGGATTAGACACTAAAATTAATCGTTTTCAATTATTTTTCACCTGTTCTGTTCAGATATATTCAATTTAAATGAATTCCATTAGGACTTGTCCAGTTCAGATGTATTCAATTTAGACACTTTCAGTAAAAGAAAGTTTCTCCTGATCAACATATCTCAATTACCGAATACAATGCAAAATTGAAACTTCAATGTCATTATTTTTGTTTGGATTTTTAAATAATTTAGTAATATTGTTAATGTAATAACATATAAAACATACATAAGTAACATATAAAAGTGTGAGCAATATTGTCACTTCATTTGCTTTTAATCTAGAGATGGATTAATCATAACAAATTTTAGGATAACAGAAATAATTAGTGATACGAGAACACACAAGAGTACAGAAAACAGAAAGTATTACAAAAGCATCTAAGTATATCATCTTCTAAAGTACCATGGCAATTAATACTTACCTACCTACGTACCAGTATAAATCCATTTATTACTGCAAAAATGGCCTTATAAAAACAGGCCCCCAAGAGCCTGTCCGTCATCTATATTTCAATAAGTAATTACTCACTGTATTTGTGTTCGCACTGGCTTCTTTCTGACCCAGACGCTTCTCTAAGGTTGCAAGAAAAGTGGGATCAAACATATGTCGTGATGCAGGGGATGGAGATATCGCATCATTGTCAGAGTGAAAATGATTGACAAATTCGTGATGCACTATGTCTTTCCTGCCACTTCCATTCGCTTCCTTGTTATACCAATTTGTAGAAGAAGAATTCTCATTCGAGACTGAGAGTTGTTCAAATTCTGAAGTCACAGGTCCGTATGCAGACGTCCTCCTCCAAGCAATTGAAGACTCTTGAACCGAAGATACTACTCCTGACCTAGGAATTGTTGCTGCCAGAGGAGAGCTGCTGAAATTTGGGTCAAATTCCGCAGTGATATCCGAAGAGAGTCTAAATGTACTTGAAGCCACACTGTTTCTTCTCCCAGGACAATTGTTCATTTGAGACGGAATAACATAATTGTAAGAGTTAGTGGAAGATACATTGAGATATTGGAGATTCGCTGTTTCAGTTGGAGGCATTGCACTATTGTTAGAATTATTACTATCACAGAAATTAGAAGACACTCGAGACGTTCCTTGGACAGGACCAATTCCTGTCGATAGCGGAATATTTGGTAACACAGAAGAGGAACCAGAAGGGGAAAAAGCATGACTTTCACTCGTACTATGATTAATACTCTCAGTATGTAAAGAAGGTTGCGAACTCCCAAAAGCATCCACAGATTCAGGCACAAAAGCATTGAGATCGGCTGAAGAAAGACAGTTTGCTTTGTTCTGACTATCATGTTCCACAGTACTATATGAATCCACATTGTAGTAAGTGTTGGACATTCTGTTGATCGATGTATTTGTTTGTGCAACTACTTCAGGAGTCACCCTGGAATAATATCGCCCATAGACTCCAGACGTATCAAACGGATCGGGGCTTGAAGGTCTTTCTTCTACAATCACAGAGGGTGCTACACAAGCTGGAGAATACGGACAGTTTTGATACGTATGACTCCAAGATGGATCATCTGCAATCCACAGAAAAGATAAAACCATGTACATTAATTAAATACATAAACAAAACAAAATGAAATATGTTTTCCATACTTCTTCACTAAACATGTTTCTACTCTCCAGGAACAGGTTTTCAGAGATCGTACCTCCATTGCCAGCAAAGCATACTACAACTCGTTTCTACAGACAATTTGGATCTACAAACAACTTCAAAATTTCATCCCTTCACCAATTTCAAAATTTAGGAATCAGTACTTTAACTATTTAATTATGTTATGTTGAATGAAAATGGGAGACAGGACCGAGAATCAAACTCGGGTTCAAATTTTGGTCCTGTCTGCCATTTTCATTCAACATAACATAATTAATCTGTTACCTGGCGGTGAGATTCACCACAATTTAAGAGATTTCTATGTCTTTAACTATTTGTTCATTTCATTTAGATTGTTATAATTTGATATTCTAATGGGAAAGACAACCAACGACCTTCAGGTTGCCTGGAAAGCTAGGCACAATTCTCTGCGCCAACAACAGGGATGAGGTTCCCTGAAAATCTATTCTGGAAGATACAAATAACTTCAACGATGGAGAACATAAAAACGTACTTTAATTTGATACTTTATGAAGACTTCACTGAGCGGAATTCATTAAAAACACGATTTAAAATTTATAAATTTTACAAATGCACATGTTGAGGTACTCTTAAAATAAACACATTTTAAAAATTCCAAGCAAAACTTTTCAATTCTTAATATAAATGTTCCCATACTAATAATAAAGAACTGATGGACACTGATTCCTCCAGATAACTCCTTACAAATTCATTTGATAAGAATATAAATATTTATCCAAAGTACGGAGGAGGAATATAAGAATAAGTACAAGCATGATAATCAACTCCACCATCCTTCATATAAAATTTAGCAAATCAAGAACCCCATGTTATTTCTGAACTAAAATTAGATCTTGTTATGCCATAGAAAACAGACTTATTCTTTACCCAAAAATCCATTGAAAGGTGTGCAGTATTACTGTTTTCCAAAATTCCATTATTACAATCACTGACAACAGTATGTTTAACATTTTTTAGATGGGAAAGATAAATATCTAAATTGCATATAAACTCATTATGATTTTAATTGTGACATCGATAGATAGATGACACCTTCATTTTATAATTACCTCAGAAAATAGGTATGGTTACGATATTAAGTTTATTCACTTGTTCAACAATAGTGATTCCTTCTATAAATTCTTTTATAAAACCAAAAGTGTTCGATTCAAAATATATTAACATTAATTGGGTATAATGGTTTTTATAACCATCCAATTTTTAAAAATCCAGGGCATATCACTTCCCTGGTTTCACAACATACAATACATAAGGTTTGATAGAGAATATACTTACAACTAGTTCTAATTGACTAGCATTTGCATTTATGTTTCTAATACTAATGAGTAAAAGGCCAATTCCATTACACATAGTCAGATGGTCAATTAGATTTGACAATTCATTAAATTGTAATTCAGATTTATACATTATTCAAACAATAAACAAGGTAAAATTAGTATTAAAAAAGTAAAGAGATTAAATTGTTTTAAAAGACAATCAATCAAATTTTAAATTTATATGATTTTAAATTGACACGATTATTTTAAAAATTAATCAAAATTTAAATTAATGAATAAATATAAAAGGAAATGGAATAACATCAATGAAGATAGTTTTTTATGTCTTTTTTTCTAAAATGAACAAAAGGAGATCCCGTATAAAAATTCATAGAGATAACTGTAACATTACATAATACACCTATATTAGGCGACAGTGTGGTATTGAAAAGAATATTCATATAATATTGAGGAAAACATAGTATCTCTTTCTAAACTATTTATTACAGAAAGCTTTTTTGACCACATAGCAGCCGTCTTCAGTGCCACAAGAATCCCTATATTCAGCACAAGAATCTCTATATTAAGCACTGAAGATGGCTGCTATGCGGTCAAAAAAACTTACGTAATAAATAGTTTAGAAAGACATTATGTTTTCCTCAGTGACGTAATACAGCTATTTAATAAAATAATAATATTTCTTTGAAGCATATTAGATCACTTGGGATATGCCACGTGTATTAAACCATGAATTTCATATAATATAAATTAAAACAATATGTGTTATCTTACACATCATTCATGGCAAAGTTGTATTTCACACACAAGCTGGTAACATTGTAATGCATAGCTGAGCTTGTTGCTGGTAAACAACACGTCAATAGATAAAAGTTTTTGGGGTTACTTCCAATGTTGATTATTTGAAGAACGTTTTTAAAATCATCTCGTTTTATGTGGACAAACAAAGTAGTCTCTAAAAAAGGATTCCATCAACAAATAGCTCAAAGTAATTAATTTAAATTTGAAAGAATGAAAAATTATACATCATTGCTTTCATATCTTTGAACTATAATTATAGGGAAAGGTAGAAAGCCATGGCATTAGTTTTTGTACTCTGGTGGTGAAAGACGAAATAAATGGTTCGCTTGAAGTAGTGTGGTGTTGTCATGTTTCACTACCATGATCTGGAGTGGCCTAACATTATTTTACTTTTTATCAAATATCTTATTTTAATCCCATGATTCATGATTGTCGTAGGGTTTTCATACTCTCAGAATACCAGTGAATAATTTCAACAAGTTTTAAGAAATTCCAGCATTTGTATATATATAGTTTTTCCCCAGAAAATTTGTGAAATCCTGTTAGTAACCATGTCAATTTAAAATTGCAATAACTTTGCAAACTACTCTCGTGAAGGTCATGTCAAACTTTGTCCACTTGTTAAGTAATAATATCATGTTAACAAAATATAAATAAAATCTAACATTTTTGAGGTTATGCAAAGTACTACCTTACATGGGACTTCAATCCTGCATCAAAAATAACTGAAACAACTAATTCAAATTCACTCTTTTTCAATTCCTTCCCAATAAGATTGCAGGCTCCATAAACCTAATTTGGGTGCTTTTATAAGTACCATACAGAAATTTCATATTCTTGAATAAAACTGAGCAATAAATTAATATTCCTCAGCACATATTGTTTTATTAATGTCTAAGAACTATTACTGTCAAGATGGATATTGCACTTACATCATCATAAAGTTTTCTTGCTTTCTTTTTCAACTTAACTTGCTTTCTTATAAGAAAACTGTTTAAAAATTTGAAGAAAGTAATTATCTAAAGAGAAATGTCCCTCAAAATTTGTGCTGCATGGCAAAGATTTTAGAGAACATTTTAGTTTGGAAAGGTTATATTATTAATGGTATTTAATTTAATAAATGGTATTTAATTTATTATAATTAACAATTACTTAACAAAATTGACTTAATATGACTAAATACAGAAAAAGGTGACATTGTGACTAAATTCTCTTGCATTAGTGTTTCTGTACATACCTTTTGCAGCAACATCTATGGGTTCATCAAGTATCGAAGTAGTTTTACTAGCAAGTTGCTTAGGTGGCGAGGTCCCTTCAGCACTCTCAGAAACCGGAGTTCCATTTCCAGACAGATCTATGAGAACACCTTCACTGCTAGGCATGCCTTCTGGATCACCAAGACTCGGAAGGTGGTTGCTCTTTGACATTTCTTTATTCCTGGAGAAAGCAGAGCTGAGGGATGTCTCGCATATGGTCGGAACCTCGTTGGTAAGTTTGGAGTAACTGAACTGCTGCTTGTTCCGAGGAATCTCTACAAATGAAACAACAGAGTTAACATGAGCAAAATTTCACAAGCTAGCATATGCAATCCTCCTTGCAAACATCAAGACTAGTCCAAAAAATATAGAAAAGACTGACTATCAAATTAATAAACCTTCCTTATTGTTAACATAATCAAAGAAAATACATGCAACCGAGAAATTTGATCAATATAATATAGGTTCAAAGGCATTTTTGCTTTCATTCACTCAATATACACTGAACTAACATACTACTGACCCAGAGTGGATTAATAAAATTTCCAATATTATTTTGATCACATCCCAACAAAGGTATTAGATCAGAACGTTTACAAATCCTCCCATCAAATAATCTCCAGAACTTGAAATCAGTTTAACTTGAAAGAAGATAGGGAGAGATCCCTTGAAATATAAAAATTGAAGAAAAGTATTACTTCATATTAAGAGTGGTGTTCATATCTATCATTAATATCTGATTATATTATAAAACTTAACAACATTATTTACTTAAGACAATTTATTTAGACAAATTATTGAAATATTATGAAAAATACAATAATTTGTAGATAGTTAATGGTTTAGGTTTAATAGTGTTTCAACAACGTAAGGCCATTGATGCCCATCTTAAAATGAGTCTCTTGACATGGCACCTATTTTAAAGTTTTTTTAAAATATTCATTCATAGATATAATAGTAATCATATTCATAAACAACAAAGAGATAGATAACTGCGTACAGACTGTCACAAAATTTTATAATTTGTACTTTGTAATGACATTCACTTTTATTTGCACAAGAGCTCAAGAATCGGCAACAGCAAGTTGATGGAAGTCAATAGTTATTATACTTTTATCTATCATCTTTAATAAATTTTAAAAACCTTACGAACATTTCTGTACACAAATTCTCTACTTCCTTTTAACATATTCATTTCAATGTTGTCACAACATTAATGTTAAACACCTGATGATGACCAAAGCAATAGGTGAAAATGTTATAATGTGTATTGATGTAGCAAACACTCCTCCATGAGTAGGTACTCAGAAGTTGTGAGTTAAAATTAATTTCAAATGTTGCCAAAATATTTGACAAACTTATTAATGATAGAACTTTTAAATTTTTGAAAAAACATAATATATTATCTAATAAACAATTTGATTTTATTAAAGGGTTAGGAACCAAAGATGCTTTAGCCTACATTACAAATATGATATAGAAGTGCTTGGACAAAAGTAAGCTAATTATAGCTACTTTTCTTGATTTAGCTAAGGCTTTCAATACTGTCAATCATTAAATTTTATTAGATAAATTGTATTGCTATGGAAAATAGAGGTACTGCACTGAAATTATTATCTAGTTATCTAACAAATCGACAACAAAGAGTTAAGGTAAATAATGCATCAGGTGAGTATAAAGATATTAAAATAGGTGTACCACAAGGAACCACCATAGACCCACTACTTTTTGTTCTATATGTCAATGATCTCCAGGTTGAAATCACTGATAATGATATTGTATTATATGCTGATGATACAGCTGTAATTACTGAAGGAAAAACATGGGAAGAAGCTAAAAATAAAGTGAATGAGTTGCTGGCTAAAATAGATTTATGGCTTGAGGCTAATAAACTTACGTTAAATGTTTTTTTGTTGTTGTTTTTTTTGTGGGGCTTTAGGGCTCGTCAACATCGAGGTCATTAGAGCCCTTAAAACTTATACAGGTAGGGAAAATGCAGTTATGCACTAGGGAGAGCCAACATGACTCTCCCCGCGTGTGGGACTCGCCGAATAACTCAGCCATACCCACTAAAAACCCTCCTGAATTACAACTCTAAACACTTACTTTACTTAAAACGATTTTAAAAGAAGAAGAAGAAAGAGGAAAATTAAAGATACCCTAGCCCTAATAGCGTCGGGATCGAAAAGAACAAGAGGTGACCAAGGAAGGTCAGGAAAGAGAAAGGAAGGAGCATGGCACAAGACGTTAAATGTTGACAAGACTGTATACATTACTTTTGGAAATTACTGCAATAGTGTACCAACTGATACAGAAATTAAAATTAAAAACAAATTACTAAATATTGTTGAAAGTTGCAAATACCTGGGAATTATGATTGATTACAAATTAAAATAGGACAAACTATTGAATATATAATCAATAATAAATATCTTACTTTTATTTTCTATAAATTATCCAAATTTATGGAAACCAAAACTCTTATGGTAATATACTACGCACTTTTTCAAAGTGTTATGAATTATGGAATAATTGCTTGGGGTGGAGCATATTCTAATAACCTAAATAAGCTACAACAGTTTCAGAATACACTATTAAAATTTATACTTTGACTAGTTCAAAACAAACTCCTAAAAATAATAAACAAGAACAGTTTCATTTATGAAGGAAATCCACTTAATGTGAGCCAATCTTTTGATTTTAACTCCCTATTATACCATTACTAGGAACTAAGCTCAGAGCTCAAACGGTCCACAAGCAATACAAGGAACAAGAGTATTCCATTGCCAAAAATGAAAAAAACTGTAATTAGCAAAAGTAGTTATATTCCATCTATTAAACTTTTCAATTAGTTACCTACTGAATTATAACATTTCTTGCTGCTTTGAGTTGGGAATAACATCCATTATTTGCAATTTGTTCATATTTGACAATTGTTTTATAAGCACTAAATTGATAATTTTTGTATTGCTTGACATAGCATTTGTATTTGTTTTGGTTTGAATTTATTTGTATACTTTGTATANGGGGGGGGGGGCTCTAGGGCTCGTCAACATCGAAGGTCATTAGAGCCCATTGTATATGTGTGTATATATACATACATACATATATATTTCTTTTCGTACCTGCCCACGCACAGATAACAAGATTATCTCTGTGGGAGGGAATCTATATAATGGTGTGATGCCATATGTATGACTGCTTTATGGTTAATAAATTAAATTAAACATGTAAAACAATAAAAGTAAAGAGTTTGTCTACTGTAAAGGTCATAAAATTAATCAAGTAAATAAAAAGATGCTTTAGGAGTTAAGTTAACAAAAACACATTTTTACTTTTCTTCCGGTCTGTGAGACGAGGCAGCGGGCAAGGATCAACCACTGGCAAACCCAGGACATCTGGGGGCTGCATAGGATTCTTCAAGTAAAGTGGATCAATACTACTTGGACTGCCCCAAGATTCACCATAAGGCGATCCGTGACCTGCAATCAACCCAGAACTCTCAAGACCCTATCAGAATACACAAGTAAGCAGTCCTATGCACATTCTATAGTGATAATAGAAATGATCAAACATAACCTTGACCCATTTGTGTAATGTTTATTGTGGAAAACTAGTTAAGACTTTTGATTCATGCTAGCAAAATACGTTTTCATACACTATAGAATTATTCAAGCAATAGAGTTCCACACAAATTCACCCTAAAGTATACATTAAGTGATGTTTGCCACACCCTCCACTTACAATTTTCTGCTGCAACAGTTCCCAAAACCAGTTTGAAGAAAATTATAAGTGGAGAGTGTATTTTTCCACAGTATGCACACACAATACATATTTTAATTGTAGTGACTCCACTATAAGTTCCTGAAGTATTTTACTTCATTCTCACAAAAGAATTCTTATTGCATTAGGAAACCCACAAGTTACCATAGCCATGAGCTTCAGTATACCACACTTGAATATCATTCAAATTACACATATATAGGGCATTCACCTATACATTCTACAAATGGATAAATAAACTCATCTTTCAGTTACTGTTTAGCTAGGGAGGGCAATGTATGCCCAATGCACAGCGACCAGTGTTAGATCTATTGTGCTTCCCTAGGGTGAATGATGATGTGTGAAATGTTGTGGTCGAATGAAAGGCAGGGGAAACGGGAGAATGCCAAGAAAACGTGATGTGAATCCTGCTTCGTCCACCACTGTGAATCGTACTTGGATCAGACAGGGTTTGTAACAACGTCACCAAAGGTAGAAGGTGAGAACGCCAGGTACTATGCCAGTCTTCTGATGTAAATAATCAATCAACTTCTGTCATTAGTAATCAATGATTAAAGATACAAAAGTAATACTACAGTAACCTCTTCATAAATATGAAGATATAAAACCACTTTGAAGAACAGTATTTGTCAAGAAAGTCAACTTTTTGAACGACTGGTTCTTATGATCACTGAAAGTGCACAAAACAGTCTTTCAGAACATTTTAATGTTATGATAAGAAAAATGTTTGCATTGTGACCAAAAAAAAAAATCAGTGTATTTTACTTCATAATAGAGAATAATATTTCAACATGATTCAACTAACCTGTATGAACCCTTGAGTAAGGCAAGGGATTGCTAATGTCTTGTGGCAATTTTCTCCGCATAGGGTCAACCTTACATCGAGGAAATTGAGCTACTTCAAAGGTACGTTGATTCTGTCCCTGCCACCAATACAATTCAGCGCGTCCGTCAATTACGACAATGGTGTCGCCAAGCTCAATGGACATCTTTCCCAGCTCCTGGAATTTCTCCAAAGCTTTCATAACAGGAGGAAATGTGTCCTTGAGAAATGCTTTCAAAGCATTGAAAGTAGGCCGATCTGCAGGAACTTTAGCCCAACACTAAAATTAAAATCAAATGGAAAGTTTAGAGACATCTTTTTATTTTCAAAAACACCACTTGCATTTAGATTCAATTACTGAGACAACACACAATGTAAAAATGCTTAGCCCAGAAGATTACAAGAACTGTACATGTAAGTTATCAAAATACTATTAGAAATGACTCATGTTTAAATGACATATACAGTGAAATAAAGTAAAAATAGGTTAGAAAATAACAGTATCTTTATTGAACTTAAATTATTTTAACAACAAAACATAAAATTTTATTTCTTGACTTTTATCCTCATAGTCACTCTGTAGTTAGACTAAAGCATCTGCTAGATAATATTTTAATACTTACACCTGATAATGTAACAAAACATGTATCAAAACATTCTGTAATAATTTATTTGTATACATTATTTTACTTATGTGTGATTTGGAATAAATCATTAAAGGAAGTTTCTGTTTAAACAGGACATCTTTGAAATCACTTACCACACAACACATTTTTAAAACAACAAATAAATGAACAATTAATACTTAACAGATTTATAATACTAAAAGTTGCAATGGGAAGATTCTATATAGCCAAGCAAGGGAAATAGTTCATAATGTATTTTGTTACTTTTACAGCAGTGAACTACATATAACGAGGCAGAATACAATAATGTACGTGAAGTTGAATTTGTACTTGTGCAGAAATTGAAATTAACGACCATTTACATTGTTTCTTTAAAAAAATTTACAAGTCTTTAAAAATGAGAGAATATTGGAAGTATGAACAATAATCTCACAATAAGATGAAATGAAACAAATTTAAAAAATACAATTTGGATCATGAACATACAGTCTGTGCAAGAACTAGATCACGAGGTTCAGATGAAAAAAATTTATTAGGTGTGAAACCAATATAAAAATTGAAAAGACATAAATATTAAGAACAATATTTGTATCTTTCTTTTTGTTTTCTTATCTTTCAGGCTGTCATAAACAAACTGCAAAAACCTTCAAGAGCACTGAGCTCTGGAAAAAATGATAGAATGGATTAATGGTGTCCAGTGGAAAATTCCTCTTTGATACCCTGAAGAGAGTGGCAGCATAGAGATGATGTTGACTTCTTACAAAATAACATGACATTACTAGTTAAAATAAAATTATTAATAATTAAAGAGAGGTCTCTTAAGAATTACCACGAGCAAAATAAAAATAAACATGTATCACCTGGAGCATTAACTGATACAGGGTTGGCGAACATGCTTCAGGACAATGAAGTCTCTCGCCTTCTCGATCAATTTTACGCAAAATTTGGGTACCGTTCAAACCTAGCCAAGGCTCCTCACCAAATGTAAACATCTCCCAAAGAGTCACACCAAACATCCAAGTATCTGGAATAGAAGAAGTCAAAAATTATTCTTCTAGTTATATTGAAATAATAATTAACAGCAAAACAAGTCATCTCAATTTCATACATTTAGACACTTGGAAATGTACAGATTTAAAATATATTAGGGAGAGCAATACAATTCAAAATACAAGTCCAGAAAAATAAAACTGTAACATCCAGGAAAAATCACCAATTAAAATTAGCAAGGAATACAGCCAACAGGTAATAGAAGTACACAGTATTTCAAATAATGAGTTTACATTGATATGATTATAATTGATTGCACTGACTATTGGGGAAATAAATAATAGGAATAAGAGATACACAATATAAATAAGAAATAATTGGATGTGAAAGGAGTCTAAGGTAATGAAGAACTACCTTACCAGAAGCATGACTGAACTGACGACTTTTGAGGCTCTCAGGAGCACACCACGGGAAAGGCACTTTCTTATGTTCAGTCATAACATAGCAATCCTCTTGCTGGGGCAATGCTCTCATCAGACCAAAATCTCCAATCTTCACCTACAAAATAACAACATTAACAATATAGAAATAAAAAGGGAAAAAAACTAAATTACTTTATGAGCTTGTCCTTTACCTTATCAGCGGAAGACAGCAACACATTTCGACAAGCAAGATCTCTATGAATAAACCGCTTTGATTCAAGGTACTCCATTCCAGTGGCTATCTGCAAAGCATAATCCCATAGAGCTAGAAAAAAAAATCAACAATTAAAATAATTTGGATGAAAACAATAATCAAATATAGAAAATCATACATATCATATACCATGGACAGAATCATAATATATCTCATTCAGGCCTACTAGATCAAGGAAACATTTCATAAGTAAATTTCATGTATGTACTTACTTGTGATTGGTGTATGTTGGCACTGCTTGCGAAGGAAATCCAACAGAGAGCCCAAAGGAGCTAATTCTGTTATCATCATCATTGGCTGTGACAGTACTACACCATACAGTCTGAAAAGAACAGAACATGATTTCAAGTACGGATTTTATCAACAAGAATTTTATGAATAAAAGTTTTTCATTCTATGTGGACAGGGAAGATAAAGTTCAAATGATACATAATTTAAAAATGTAAATATTCATTAATTACTGTAAAAAGCAGTTAAAAACAGTTTACAACATTATAGAGAACAATATGTTAATTTACTCTTGGGAAGCAAGAGACCATCCCATCAACTCCACCTGTGTGTCTGAAGGAATATAGGTGTCAGAACGGGGGTATAGATATTATGTACACAACAATGTCAAAATTGAGTATAGATAAATTGCATTACCAATATATACGATATGAAAATAATCAATGACAAACTATTCACAGCGGGACCTAAGGCGTGCTCATAGGGTTCACAGAGGGAAGAACTCCGCAATTACTAGGCCTCAACGTGAGGAGGCATGGCAAGCATCTTACTCGGTTCGGTTTGACCCCAAGATAGATAATTTTACAGCAGGCTGAGTAGATCTAGGAGTCAGTCTGGATGTGGAGGTGTGATGAAAAATCCCGCACTTCGATTGAATCTTGACCAACCAGCAGTGCTCTTCCCACTGAATCACACTGACTCCCAGAAAAAATATAGTGGAACCCACATACAAGATCTGCTTACAAGAGATTCCTGCTTGTAGTAGATAAAATATTTTTCCATACAATAAATTCTATCCCGTTTGTAGGAGACCACCCAGGAAATTTCCACAAAGTCTCATCTAATAGACATCATCGTACAAGCATCCCATTACATCCACTCAGTGACACACACAACAATGCAAAAAAATTAGATATTTTGTGGAAACTTCGTTGACTGTCTCTTACAAATGGGTCGGAATTGACTTTGCTCACATATCCACTATGTTGCTCGAGTATGTTAGTAGTGGTTGCTTGTGAGCTTTTGTAAGGAGGGTTTCTTAAGTGCGGTTTCGGGTGGCTTGTTTTGTTCGATAAAAAAAAAAGTATGAATACAAACAAAATAATTGTTTGCAAAGTATGGCTTTGAAGCGAAATTATTGTCAATCAGTGACAGGAAAAGGTTTAGCAAGAATGGTCCCAGCAATGCAATGCGGGGTCAAAAATCCCATTATAGTCAAAACAAGTTTCAAAAATAGCTGTTTCCATCTTACTAAGAATATTATATATACTTAGTAAATTGTGGTTCAGAAAATATAAATTTTATTCATTGCTGTTGATAAATACAGTAGTTATAATCAAAAACTGTTCCACACTATTTTTTTCTCTACATCGCTGGCTATAATATTAGTTTAGGTTACGCTACTTTCAAGAACCACTAAAAACAGTGTTTGGATTATTTAAGGTTGCCCACATTGGGCAATGTCTGGTGAACAAGTCACAGCAATTCCGTTCATGAAAAATCTGTTCAAGAGTAAAGATGGAGGCGTGTTAGCAGAACTCACAGAAGGACATATGAAAAAAAATTATTAGTATTCTAGTTTGCTTATTTGTCTCTTTTTATGTTTTGGGCTTAGCTCAGCAAATCTGGCTAACATGGCTCTGGTACTTTTTAATAATTACAGGGATATTTTGGAACCATTCTAATTTGATGTAAATATACTATGTAACTCATATAAATTTCATTTCCCACTTATAAAAGACAAATTTTTGTTCCCCCTGGAGTCTCTTTTAAGAGGGTTTGACTGTCGTAAGAATAAACTATAATATATTTTGCATAAATATATTACACAGGTACCTTATCAAATTAGGATGATCCAAAGCATGCATGGCTTGCACCTCCCTCACGAAATCTTCGAAGATGCCAGGTTGAGTGAGGGCGTCTTGCTTCAAGACCTTCACAGCCACAAGCTGCGTGTGTCCAGACGGGGTAGTCCACTCCCCCTTCCGCACCACTCCAAAACTACCATCTCCCAGTTTAACAGACAAACTGCAACAGATGAAAATTGTGTCATTAGCATGATGAAACATCAGGTGATAACAAACAATTCATCACTTAAATATAAGTAGTGTTTGAGATAAGTTGTTTTAATTGTGTATATGTTACTGATCTAATAAACAAACTGTATGTTAATAATATACTAAATTTTGAGAAATGTATTTTTGAAGCTTAGTGAAAAATATATTTTCTGAAAATCAAGCTTTTATTGTTTGGTACAATTATCTAATGTATGAGAAAATAAGAATGGTATATCTCAGAATATTTTGCCTAGTACATGTTGAACATCAACAACGTGGAGGTAGTAGGAAAATTATTCGAAGATCCCAGCCTTGGATATGTATAGAGGAATTTATTATTGTAAATTCAAGAAGTCCATGTATAAATATTTTGATCTCGTTACGAGTAATGAAGCGAAATGTTATTTGGAACTTTATTGCCCTTTCTCCTCATTTCTTTTCTCACAAATCTGATTACACTTTACTTAATTTAAGTGTCTTTTTTTTTTAACCGCTGGGCAATGTCAAACATAGTCATATGCATTTTGTAACTGATTTTTGACAATAAATGTTTCGTATTTATTATACCTGGAATTATTTATTATATTTATTATATTAGTCTTACAAATGAAGAGATCTCTGTATTCAAGATGCACTCAGTTTAATTAATGTACACAAGAAATCTTCATTTCCAAATACCACTGATGATAACGTTCCGTCATAGCTAATGAACGTAGCTAAAGAGCATAACCTAACTAACTCAATATCTGTAATGTGCAGTTTAGCAAAGTTTAGCAAACTTTAGCAAAGTATTCTGATGAGAAATTCTCATACAGCAAAATTTTGAACACTTGTTATTTGATAATGATCCGAAGCCTACTGTTAAATCTTATTTTTAATACCGCTAAACTTTAAAAGAAAAATACAAGATGTGAAAAGAAGCTTACACTATCTCATGAAAATACAAGTAATTTAAAGTTCTGCATTACAAACATCCACTCCTCAAAAAGAAATAGGCCTACTTTCTAAATTATAGAAGGAAAGTAAATTTTAGTTTGAATATGTAGAGATTATTCAGTGGCATTAAGAAGAGGCAACTATATAAAAACTGAATGTAATTTTTAAAAAAAACAAGATATAAAATTTTATTTCATACCATCTTCAATATGTAATTTGAACAAAACGTAGTTTCAAAACCCCATACCTGGGATCAAGATTATGCCTCTCAAATAATCAAACAAATATCACAGAGAAAAAATTAGTAATTAATATTTTTAGCAATCAGAATAAAAGTATGAAGGACATATTGAAACCACATCTACATATTAAATAATTCATTTCAAATATAATGGAAGACAATAATATCTATTCTAATTATAGACTGAAAAAGCCAAAACTAAAATTCAAAATATCTCAAATTAATTTCAAGTAAAATCTAAATCTACCATTAAATTCAAATTAAAGAAAGAAAATATGATATAATGAACATAATATTTAAAAAATTCAACAAGACCTGTGTACTTGTTCGAGACTACCAAATTATTTTGTTTATTCACAAGCACTTAGGCATCAGCACTAATATAACTCAGTTGCCGTGAGTGTAATTACAACTGTCAGGTTTTGACACTTCTCAACACAACTATTTCTCATTCGAAACAAATCAGTGACCATTATATTACTGTATACTGAAAATAGTTAGTTAGCACAAAAACATTTATTCAGTATGTCGAAAAACTTAATAGATACTTTTTTTAAGACTAAGAGAGCGCTAGGTCAAGTAGGTTCATGACCCTATTTGAAGAGTAGAAACAAAAAAAAACTTGAGCTCTTTGCTCCAGTATCAATAAAGACAAAAAATTAACTACTACACATCAGTTGATCTAAATCCAAAACATTAGTCAAATATTATTTTCTGTGCTTACTATAAAATCTATTCATACAAAATATTTACCTAACATCCTTTTCATGAATAAGACATGTAAGTGGACTTCCAGGATCAAATGTTCCAGTGGAGTTGGTATTACTGTTTCTGTCAGTGCGAGGACGAATTTTATCCAAAAGCCCTTTTTTCCATTGGGCCGCTTTTCTTTTTCTAACAGCTTCCAGCAAACGTCTTGCTCCTGGTTTACTCATACCAATTTTTTCAAGGTCCTCCTCTCGCACATAGTCAAAATGAACCAAACGAGTAATCTGAATAACAATAATACTCATTACAACAAACCTTTCCAAAACATAAACAAATCAAAGTGAATTATTTTATAGTCTTATATTTACAAAATTACATCAGTCAAAGGGTAAATACACAGATAAAATTCATACTTGACATCTAATAACAACCAAGAATAAATAATATATACTTGACATCAATAACTGGTTAATATAACAAACTAAAACTAAAAAAGAACCCTAATAAATATTAATTGAGTGATTCCCCACCCACTCAAATTCATAATAAAAAACTGTTTATTTAGCAATAAAGTTTGTGATTTTACATGGAGAGGATTAAAATTCTCCAATGCTTCTATCATTTCTACACAAATGTACTCATAATTATTACTTTATTAAAGCATACTCATTTGAATTTCAATACATGACGAAACAAAGAATAAAAGAGAAAAATAGTGAAGAGAAATTGGGTACCATATTACCCAAATCAAGTTTTCTGAACTCCCCCAATCAGCTCCAAAAATGAGATAATGAGAAAATAAATATAACCAGAAATTGTATCCATGTTGAAAAATTTTGTCAATTAAGTATTTTGTACAACTAAAGAACAAAATATGAAAGGAACACTTTTTACCTTTATACATTTTGATACCTTTCAATATTATTAATAGAGATATTGAAAGTAGTATTACCTGGAGTTCATCTCTAATGCGTGTAAGAAACTGCTCCAATTGGACATCTTTCAACAACTTAAGAAGCCATTCTAAACCACTTTCTTCTTCTGACATCTTTGTAATTACTCTAAAAATTATTAAATGAAAATTACCTCAAGCTTTCTCAAACCTGAAATACTGTAATTAAGTTATTGAAAAGTAGATAAACAAAGTAAAACAATGCTTCACATCATTAGGTCAAGAATTAAAAATCATGTGATCTCACAATCACATAATAATGTAATTCTTTCTCAATATAACTTCAAATTAAAGAAACCGCAATTAGATGTTTAAAATACAGCCAAACTGTCTTGCAACACAATGTGAAGCTGAGCAGCTTGTTCATCATCATTCACAACATTAATATCAGCAATTTGCTCACTTGTCCAATGGGCTCTCAACTATAGTAATTGAGTATCATTGAGTGTCAATGGTCCTAGTTCAACAAGACAAGTATAAATGAAAAATTACAGTTAACAGGAAGAAGAAACACGAATATTACCCCACATAAAAAGCAATAAAAGTTTATGTTTATGTTTCCTTAAAGAAGTACAAAAGTAGTTTATGACAACACAATGCTGTTTGTCACCACTACAGAACTGTCAATGGTATTTGAAGTAAATTTGAAACACTAAAAGCTCAATGAAAAAGTAAAATAATCATGAAAGATATCAGTTTTCGTGGTTGAACAGAAAGTATATTTCTCATTTAAACTGTTGGAGGTACTGTTCACAGTACTTTCACTTGGTTCGTAACTTCATATTTTGATCATGTAACTAAGATCTATCTTAATGGCACTTGACATCAAGAGATGAAAGTACTTACATATTAATATATCACAAACAAAAGGAGTTTGACACTGACGTTCAAATTATACACACAACACCACACGTTTCACTCATTCAGTCAGGAGAAGATATCTTAATATCACTCACGCACCTCACGTACGATGCACGTATTTTCTTCCTTCAGTCATCCCCACCCTGACACCATTGTTACCAACGCTTACAAATAACACCAGCATATCAGAAAATGTCTCGACAAATATACGCATTTCAAATCATCACCCGGTGAAGGAAGAATCCGAAAATGAATTAATCTAATCTAATCTCATCAACGAATATACATGAACTTGAAAAGTGAGACCATGAAAATAAGCAATTCCGTCTTTTATATTCCCACCATGGACAAGCTATATTGCGGCAAACTTACTAAATATGTATTACTTCTACCAGCGGCAAAATTAATAGCTGAACAACACCAAAAATGCTTGAATAAATAACTAATACTTTCAGCGTAATTGAAGACGACAATTTTTAACTCTGGTTAGGGTGTAAGTAAGTACACAAATCAAAGCATTTTCGTGTTGGTGAAAACCCTTTAATAGCCTGATATGAAGAGTGGCGGGTGTTAGGGGTATTACACCTAAGATAGTTAAAAGTATGTAATACATTATTAATCGATTTGTTACATATTTTCCATTGTATTTATTATTTCCAATTACCGCTCATTGAATAAATATCTCATGAGAAGTTAACGGGTTACTGCATATAATTATGAGCAAAATATGCAGCATATCGGTAAACACCAAAATAATAATGAATTTTAGGATTTAGGTTGTATGAAGTACACACAGCACGCAATACCATCTTACTTAAAATACCCATAACTTGATACACAATTCATAATGATAGTTTTTAATGTGATGCGAAAGAGCATTATCATCTGACCTGGACGTTTTTTATCTCATGGACTTTGAAAGTTTTGAATGGCACTCCCTCAATGAGGCACAAAATTATTTATATTTCTAGTGACAATTCGACGAAAGTCACAGTAGAGGAACTGTATTCCCGCCCAACCTGTATCCACCCAGTCGAACGTCATACTTGCGTCACTACCTGTCACACGCTTGTCTAATGACACATTAACCTGAGGAGAATGTGCAATGGGAGGAAATCCTGATCGCTTTAGAAAACAGACAAAAATGGGTGGGGACTGAACAACTTGAGAGGGAAGTAGGTGGTCGCATGCTGAAATGCATTAAGATACATAATTTCGTCCGTTGATGAACTCTGAATTGGAGTTGATGCGACCCACAGAGGACTCGAGATAATTACGTAGAATTCCTCTAGTTGCTAGAGAGTTGTAGTTCCGGTGAAGATGCTACGCCTCGTAGCATCTTGAGGAAAATTCTAGTGGTTTTCTCGTCAGGTGCATCCTGACCGTGAAGTGGAAAATGAAAAGGTGAGAAAGTAATTCACTTTAATTACAAATTTCTTAAAGATAATGATGGGACCTCTATGTTCAATTAGAAGTACTTAACATTTGTATTCGTTAAATCAAACACCAATACTCGAATATCGATATCACAGAGTCTGTTTTCTATACACTATTAATTCCATACCAAAACCACAATCTCACTTTCTCTTGTCTTCCATGCATTTGCACTCATTAACTCCAGAAATGATGCTTCTATTTTAGGGGTGCCAACCCGGGAGGGGGATCATGACAGATGAGAAAGAGGACAAACATTAGAATGGGATAGATATGAATATAAATTACTTGAAAAATTAGCGCATATAATTATAACGTCGTATGAAGTGAAAAAAACACAGAAATATTTTGAACTAGATGGTAATTCAAATGAGTTCGAAACGAATAAACCAATCGTCAAAATTAAAACTGTTCTAAAAAGTATAAACACCGCTGAAAAAGCATTCGCATTCAAGTCAAGGTTGAGTGGTTATATTGTGTAACACAAAAACCCGAATACTCAGATTTCACAGCACACCCACACTCACAAACTCACATAATTTTCGTATCTGCTCGACCTCTGTTCACCCTTCCACTCCGCAGATAACACGAGCGCAGTATACGCTGACAAACTAAAGTCTGCACGACCTTCCTTACCGAGAGAACTATGAATATGAAAGGGATGCGAATGTGAGATATTCAGCGCGCCCGACTAGTTAAATTTTATTACATTCATCAATTGGAAGTACAAAAGATCGGGAAATGAAACAAGAACAGTGTAATATGGGGATAGGTTTTAAGGTAATACGTTCATTTGCTTGAAGCAATCTATTGCTGAGCCTTATACCACAGTAATTATAGACTTGGACCTTTCATAAACGAGTAATACATATATAAAAGGTCGTAAGTCTTTAATTATTTTTTTAAATTAGATTATATATTGGACGTTAATTGTAGTAGGACTTATGCTACAATATTGTTGCAACCATTAGAAAAGTCATCCTACTCCGCCAATATTGATTCTCATCCGGGTGAATCATTTTGTTTGTGCTTTCTCAATTGTTTTTAGGTAAGTACACCTCACCCTGTGTATTTTTTTTTACTGTTATATTTCATAGCATTCTGACGAATAAAAATACCAAGAGGACAATAAACCACCCCACCCGACGCACCCTCAGGAATTCCGATGAAGGAGCTAGAAGAATACTTTTGCCCCTTCCCACTCTTTCTCTCGCACTCCGTTCACACTCACAGACTTTCGAAATTTCTTAAATATAGAAATTTGATATCGCAGGTTAAATGATGTAAGAAACGATGTACAAACCTAAAAACACCAAAACAGACTTGTCCATTCTTTCGGTTGATAAGAAACATTAATAAAATTATTTTCATTCACAAATTAAGTCCTTCAATCACGCTAAAAATTAATCACGTGATAGGTTATTTGATAAGCGTATTATGTTTTGAAATTGAGTCACGGCGAGGGTGGAGGTGTTACAAAATTCTGGGAGGGGCGCGTCATAGGCTTCGAGGTGCGGCTGTAACCCTGCTCTATTTGGTAACAAAACAATGTTAAAGTTCTCAGAGTGTAAGAAACAAGGTGTCATGCTTGTGAATAATGTACCGTCGTGATGCGGCAGGATAATCTTGTAGATCTTCTCGACTGTTCTCATGCATGGTAAATAATAATTTACGTGTCGTCTTGTCGAGGTATATTTCCCTGAAGAAGACCCAAGAAAATTACCAAAGGGAACCATGTAAGAACTAGAGTTTGATCGCTTTTTGCCCTTCTTTCTCATTATCATTGCAACAGCAACACGGGTGTATCAACCTCAAAACGTAAGGTGGGGAAGATTTTTGAATTTAACCTACATCAAAGAGAATTGAATGTCGAACAATAATATACACTAGCACTAAAACACTATTTAAAAGAATCAATTTATAAACAATAGTATGTGAGTATTCGTTGCAAATTTTTCAACTACTTCTTGTTGGAAAATTGGGTATCTGCCCTAACTCTTAAGGTGAGGCAACTGCCCCAACCTACACCCTTGAACCGCAACAACGTGCATATCCGGAATTCCAAGAGTTTGCCGAGTGAGGCTGGACCAGCGATGTAGGGATTGCGCGCTGAGTAGTGGCTCGCGTTCAGGAAATCTCGAAAACGGTGCACGCAGTTCATAAATAATCCGTGGCAACAAATACAAATCTTTTATCGATTATCGTATTTCACTTATCATTAAAAATCATTAATTCCTCAAATCAGAGAAGAGAGAGAATAAAGTTTTGGAAAACTGAACCAAAAATACAAGAGCAATAAAATAGGTTGAGAAACCAAAAATTGACAGCGAATACGAAATTCTACCACGGGAGACGGGTATTGCAATGAAAATAATAAAATTTGATAGTTCTCACAATTTGTTTCCAACAAATTCTCTTTCATTATTGTCGGACGTAGCGATTGCTTATTGCTTACGTCATTCGAGTGAGTTTGGATAAGAAAGTACTGAAACACATCGAGAATTGAATCGACTGACGTTCTCGTTTCACATTTTATAATTCAGTGGAGCTCTCTAGGATATTACTGTAGAGAGGTATGCGAAATAATAGATGTTATCTGTAACAATAAATTAACATATTTTTCACATAAAATCTTAGAAACGTGTATGAGAAAGTTTGCGCTTTGGGTGAGCATCACTAGTTTTCTGAGAGTTGTGACGGGGAATTTCACATGTGAATTCATTGATCCTCGACGTCTACTATTAATGATAACATTTTACTTACCTTAAAACCATGGGTACAACAGAGTAACGGTAAATACTGTAAAGTTTTCCGTTCCATATTTATTCCCATCAATCTGATGGGAAATTACTCTCATAAGAGCACAGAACGTATTAGTGCCGGCAAAAGGAGTCTGGTCTCCGAGTGATTGAATCGGAGCTCACGATTACTGCGCTTCTCCGGTTATCTCTGGTTTCCCCGATGGAGGAACGATGGAATTGGAGGAATCGCAGAATAGGATGTACTCCTTCACTCTGTGGTTCAGTGACAAGGCGTTAAGGACAGATCAGGTCTGCCCATTGACTGCCTTATCATTTTGAGTAGTAACAACTTTCGAAAAAAAACAATTTGTTTAAAAATCATATCAAAAGAACATTTTAATTTCTTTTCCTACGTGAGAACAGTTAAAAGCATAAAATCAATTTTTTTTAAATACTCCTTAAAAATTGAAGAAATAAAAAACGAATTCGATGAACGTTTTGATGATTCCAATTAATTAGAAAAAAAATTCTCTTTTCAATGGACATTTTGTATTTTAAGTCGAAAAATTTCGATATAGCTGGAATTAATTGATTTTCAGAATGATTATTAAAAAAAACAAATATCGCGTTGTAGGAACTTCCAAAATATATCCCTCCTCAGATGAAAGGTACCCGGGAATTTTTTAAAAAATGTTGCACAAAATTAATGGTTTTTGGAAGTACGTACGTAAGTGAGCAATATTTTTTATGCATTAAATTAAATAAAACTGCATACAGATCAAGATTAACTGATTAACATCTATCTCCCATAATGAAAGTTGATTGATCTCAGTCTTTGAATCTATATATTGAAGATTAGTGGGAGGAAAGCGCTGGCAGGTTTCTGTTAAAAACAATAAATTATAGTTTTGCAGATATGTTATCGAACACAATAATTTTTAAATAAAAACAATAACATATCAGTAGAACATTATTGAACAGAATTCATTGAAGTACATAATGTGCTTCAATTATCCTTCCTGCATTCTCACATCAAGATAAAATTTTAAGCAAATTTCAATGTGTAATGTGACCCGCGAGAATCTTCCCATACACATTAAATGGTCCGTTGGTTTAATGAGTTTGATGCTCCTGCACTAAAACATTATAACGTTTCCACCTAGATACAAGTTTTCATCAGATACATTGTAGTCAGAGGGGGCTCGTCAGTTGATGGGAGTGAAGCCGATCTTATTAATGAAATTATATTTCTTATATTTTTTATTCGAATAAAATTATGATTCTGGACATACTTGAGTCAAGGGAAACATCATGGTGTTTGAAGCAACTTCTTTACCACAAATACAATTAACTAATCCACTAGGTTTAATCCAAATTTGTTGAACTGAATAAAGACAATTCTGGATTAATAACATGCAAAGCCACGTACCCAAAGGAGGTGGATTTCGTCCCCTAAGACTTTGAGATATTTGTAGTATTTATCACGCTTAAAATGTTTTTAACTGTTTAAAATATTGAAAATTTACCACTTATTGGCTGATAAATGACATGAAGTAAACAATTAAATAAAAATATAGGTATACACATATTAGTAATGTTAACATCAATTAAATTTTTGGCGAGAAAAACACACCGCCTAAAAAATAAACTTCTGACTATGGACCAGAGTGCTGTGTAGCAATGTATTGTAGTCATTAAAATGTTTATTATCAAGAAAACAGTAGCGAGAGGTGTCGACGCTAGTCAGAAGAAACGAGTGAACTTGTGCGGGGAAAGTACTTTTTGCACCGATGAACCTGGTAGATTTGAGAAGAAACTAGCTCCATTAATTTGCAGGAGAGACGTAACAAATACATTACATACCATTTTGTCTCTTTTTTGTAAGTGGGAGAGAAAATTAGCTAAGCAACGAACCTAACTTATGTGTAAGCTTGTTTGTCCGGGACAAACCGCGTCTTAGTAGATACAACTACCAACGTTTCGGTCATCGTGCTGTGGCCTTATTCAGGGTAATGTCAGAGTCGTACAGACCTAAGTCGCTGTCGTACTCTGCTGAAGCGGCGGCGGCGGACGACAGAGCTCGAGCAGAGCCCGACAGCGACTTAGGTCTGTACGACTCTGACATTACCCTGAATAAGGCCACAGCACGATGACCGAAACGTTGGTAGTTGTATCTACTAAGACGCGGTTTGTCCCGGATAAACAAGTTCATACTGACTCCGGCCGCGAAGGCCTACGTTTATATTTAACTTATGTGGTTATAAAATGGAAGCTGAAATATCTTTCGTGAAAACTGTACGAAAATTGGTTAAGGTGTCAGTAACTGATTATTCCACGTTGAATTCCTGTATCGAATTGGAGCTTGACTTTTTATCTTTACGTAGTGAATTCTTATTTCTAGCTTAATTTATTGTCACAAATGACAGACATCACTTAACTTTACGCGTGACCAAATACAAAAAAATGGATTATCCTTCAAAACGACCGTAGAAATAGTTGAATTGAACATTCTTTGGCCAAGACAATGCTCATACAATCCAAGAATAATATCACGAGAGTCCATTTCCGTCTCACATGATTACAGCTCATTATCAGAATCAGACCAGACGGAAACACGAGGAAGACGGGGGCGCACTCCGAGGAAGAAGGGAACTTAAAAATAAAAACTACCAAACCTGGCCACACAGAGAATTTTAACATACTAATCGATGCGCCACATACGATATAGGGTTTTTACACTTGAAAATAATCAGCAACAAGAATCTGTTGTTAGCTCAGAGAGAGGTGAAGGATCGTTCATAAATCACGTCACGTGCTCTTTGAGGATATCCCCCCCCCCATTTCACGCTTCGTCTCATTATACCAAAACCCTCCTTATTTATTTAGCGTATTTCTGTGTACGTAATAATATAAAACAATCAACTTGTATGAAATACATGAAACACACGTTAAAATACTGTGGGCATATGGTGACATATCACAAATTATATATTAAAATTTTAATGTCTAGGTCTTTAAACCTCCGTTCGTATATAAATAACATATCAATTTAAAAAAAACAAACTATTTTCTTGCATGATTGTGTTGTCTTATGATTCATATTAATTTAGTTTTATATGTACTCAACTTTGGCACGGTTGTGTACATTAATTCTGTAGCCCCATTCTGGCCCGGATTTTTCTCCATTTTTCCTTCGGGTACAGGCGGATTTCTTATACAGGTTCTCTAGGCTTTGTCTAGGGGCGTGTTTATTGTAACAATACATCGTGAATTTAGTGTTATTTCAGTTCTTATGATTTTTAAACACAATACTCAGAATAATCGATAGTTCGATAATAATTTGTACATGTAAATTTTTTGCGTTAAATTACAAACATATTGACATTCTATTAGTATTATAACTCGTATCTAACTTTCCATCTTCTGAGAGGACAATCAATCAGAAATGTGAATCATAGTTTGTTTCACATCACCACTGTCACACAGCGGAGTCTCTCGCATGCCCCACCCGTGGACTCGTTTCGCCTCAACAAGACCTGTCCTTCCCACGATAAAAAGTACTTATCCCCTTTCCTTTATGACATAAAAACCCGTGATTAAGGGAGAAGATATAATCACTTGTGTACTTAAGAGGATTATAAAGGTCGAATTTGTCGCATGGACAACATTGTTCGTAAGGGATTTTAAGACTTTTGTTTATTGTAGACAAATTTGCCTCAATGGAGACCATTTTTTACGTGTATGATATACCAAATATAACGTCACGCTTTCCAAAGCTTTCCAAACTGTCTCGTTTCGTCAACGTCGTGGCATAATTTATAAACGATCTCTAATAAAAAAAATTAGTAATTAATTGAAAATTATAATTAATTTTATTTAATATGTTGTTAACTTTCATTCTGTCAATAAAGCTATTTAGCCATCGGTATGTAGAGTGCGATTATTTTCTGGCGCGTACCGATAAAAATGTTAAATACATCCTTGGGTTCTTAGGTACAGAAACTCCCCCCACCCCCACCCTAGTTACGCCAGTGACTATGACTCCGAGATATCATTTGATGAGAATACCCAGAAGCGCGATTGCTTCACTGAATGGTCATGGTCAGAGACTTGTGCGGTGAACACATTTCCTTGTTTATCGCTGCAGAAGCGCCGGCGGCGGACGACCCATTAGCCGCCGGTTATCGCATCAGTTGGTGCATAATCCATTCTAGGCGTTGAATTACGGAACACGCACGACAGACGCCTCCTCTTGCTTGCGTTCCGCGATCAGCTCTTCCTTCACCAGCTTCTGCCCACAGAGGTTCCTACCAAGTCAAACATTTTTGTTGATGGAAGCAAAAATATTCGCTTATTTTCAGCTTTAAAAAAACACCTTCCTGGCCACTTGAGTATTATTTGCAAAATTAATATTTGGATGAAAGACATTGTCTCTTATCAAAAGTAATTCATTTTTAATTTCTTTCCCGAATCTCTTAAATAGATGATTTTTTAAACTGAAAAATCTATATTATTAAAAAATATTCTAACCATTCGATGATGCCGAAAAAAGGAATGAAGTCATCATAGAAACAGATTCTATTCCCATTCTTCAACCTCAGAAATGTTCGAAAATTCGTTGCGCTGTTATGTTCGTGTTCAATAAATATTACATCTTTCTGTTCGCCTTTTCTCGGGTTTCATTTAACAAACACATTTAAAATTCAATGTGTCATTATATCTGCAGTTAAATAAGTTAAGAGTAAATATTACTTATCTTATAAGAAACCGAACTTCGATTTCTCCATCCCTTAAGGAGCTGTGTTCGTTGATTGAATCACTTTTTATAGAGGAGTCTCCAGTGAGGGACGGATCCAGTATTTGATTCTGAGAGGGGCCGTGAAGAAAAAATACCAGATTTTGCGGATCCCTTCGTCGGATTTTTTTTTTCAAATTAACTTCTTGAAATTGCAATTTAAGATATTCCTTTACATAAATAAAGCATTAACTCTATTTTAGATTTTCATAAATAACCTTAAAAATGTACGTTTTTTAAATAATTCGTGTTTTTAGCGAATATATATTTTTTGACATTCCTTCAATTGTAAATTTTATCTAGGTAATTTTCTATTAGATAAGTGGCACGGAATCTCGCTGGGGAGCGAGTATGCTAGAAACAGTGAAATGTCGCAGCCCTGTACTAATGTTCCCGCGTAGGAGTGGAAATACGTAAAAGCTAAGTCACATAAAAAAACTCAGTCGGGTCGCAGTGGCCCAGTGGTAACGTCCTCGCCTTAAAAACCAAAGTACCCTGGTTCGAATGCCGGTGCTGCCGGACGTTGACATAGAACGTCCGAAACGTTGCAAACGAAGTATACTTGTTGTGAAGATATAAACAGGTAAAGGCGATGGATAATGTCCAAAAAGATTGTAATAAAAATTATAATATGACATCGTCAAGGATTTCATACAGAGAAGAACATATGTTTGTCCTATGAACTCATCTTTCAAAGACTTTATTTGTTCGTCTTGTTGCATTCAATTGGCATACTACTTCTTTTTTTAGTAAAAAAACTTTCTTTTATTATTACTAATTCTAACACTTTTGGAGGGGGGACAGGTACCCTGTACCAAATATAATTTACCTTTTAACGAAATATTATAAATATATTTTTAATTATTTTTTATATATTTTACGCATTTGGGAGAGGGGTTGGCTTGAGCCCGGAAGCTCCCCGTCCCTAAATACGTCACTGTTGGTGCATATTGGTTTGCAGCGGTTACAGCTCGTCAGAAACATAGTCCGCGTAAATGGGATATTAAGCGTAGGAACCAGACATTCGGTAGGTTACAGAAGCGAGAAACGAAATGGATTTGCAATTATTTTTTTTCAATTAAAATACTCCATTTTTTCATTCGTGTTCAAGTATAGTGGAATGAAATATTTCTTAGTAACAACCATGTTAATCATGTTTGTAAAAAAAGTTACATTTGCATTTTTATTTGTTTAATGCATCACTATTTTCAAAAAATGTTTCTTGACAGGATCATGGCTCATGGTTTCGTCCTTGCAAATGTAATAGAAACTTCCTCTTTTCGTGAGCCAACCATAACACTGCTATAAGCACGTGCTTTCTACCAAGAACAATTCCAAACAATCCCGTGACATGAGATAACAAGTGCACAGTGGTAGATACCACAAAAACCATATTTGAGCTTACGGTATCGGAACATGTCCTCGTGCCTAATACTTGATCTGATGAAATGGTGTACAGATTCATCCAGAGCAATATGTTTAACCTTCCGACGAGCGTGTGGCAGAACTGAGGTTGTGATATATCTGGATTCGGTTATCTAATGAGCCGGAGAACGTAACTATTCTCAAATTGAAACGCTGGTAATGAATGCCACGAGTTAGGCGAATCCTCTGAACTAGCACCAAGGACGTAGCCAAAGGAAAGAGAGTCCACAACCTCCCATTCTCCGAACAAATTATTCTGAAAATAAAACATTATCAAGGTTAAATTTATGTGAAGGATTGTTGATTTAAGGCGTGTACCAATAATTGATTCAGTACTGAGTTATTACTGATTAATATGAGCATTTTGAATAAAAATAAAATACGTCATCGTAAAAGATTATTTCATCCACACCTTAACCCCCCACCCCCCACCCAAAATCCTCACGATGCCCCAGCTAGCACTCATCAGATATGGTAGGTATCTTCAATTATAACCAGATGCTATCGAAATAGTTATTTTATGTATTCATTTTTATTGATATTTATGTCAACAAGTGTTTTGGATTTCGCAGACTTCTCTTCCTCAACAACCAAACGAATCCACTATTCGATGAGAACGATTCCCAGCAATTCTGATCAAGGGGACTAAGGCAAAATTAAAAATTTCAGCAAACTCGTAGCCTGTTGTAATATCAAGAAAATATCAGCAAATTTGTATTTAACACAAAAAATTTATTTAACAAGTACGTATTCATTCTATTAGTATTATAACTCGCAGCTAACTTTTTATCTTATCTAGGAACTTATTCAAAAAAAATTTGAATCCNATCGGAATTGATGGGATGGTCCCTTGCTTGCTTCCGGAGAGTAAATTAGTTTTTTTTCCTCCACGTGGTCATACGCAGTTTGTACTGTTTTTTGACAATAAATTTATTATTATTAATTTATTATTATTATCGAACTATAGATTATTCGGAAAATAGTGTTTATAAATCCTAAGTACTAAAATAGCACTAAATTCAAGATTTATTATTTCAATAAACGCCACCCTCAGACAACAGTCTAGAGAACACTTATAAAAAATCTGCATTTACTCGAAGGAAAACCGGAGAAAAACCCGGGCCAGGATGGGGCTACAGAATTAATGTTCACAACTATGCCAAGTAGTATACGTTTAATTTTTAACTTTATAAAGAAATAAAGAAATTGAATGTCAAGAAAATACAGCATCCACCATTACTAGGTTGGATGTACCCTTCAGTAGCAGTAGGAAACCGACGTTCTACGCGAAATATATTTTGAATAAATAAAAGTTATTAAATTTAATTGTATATAAACTGGAAATAGCGTGTATAGTAGGGCACATTTTCCGTGGCCGTCTGGGAAGTACGTCTGAGATAGGAAACAAAACACGAGACGGATATCCTATTGATAAGATTCTTCCAAAAGAAACATATTCATTGTAACTATGATATTTGGATTTGAAATGTTGGATAAATTGACGTTTTTTACGACCGAAGTATATACCCATGTAATTCCTTCCCCTCCCCACCATCAGAGTTTTATGAGAGGGATTGTTTATATTTTAATTTCGTCTCATTAGTTTCGTTCCAGAGTTAAAATACTTTTCTGTCTTACATTATTAAATTTCTTTGTATTGTGATACAATTTATAATATTTTAATGAGACTTTGTAAAAAAATCATCTTTGACTCCATTCGAAATACGGTATATACATTGTGGTGACGAGATTTACTTGTGTTTGATTCCCCAAATGTTCAAAGCGAAGACATCATACGATATCGCAAAATCCGTTTCATTGACACTAAAGGCGACGACGATCTCTCGTCGTTAAGAAGTGAGTGAGGGATGATTTCCGTCTCGCAGAAATAAATGTACTACCACAAATTATCTATTGACATATCATGAATCATGAAGTTTGTTAAAACGATCGTCTGATGATCTCAACGTTGCTGTGAATTGAACTTTTAGACGCAAGAAAACCATGTTAACGAAAGTTCACTATATTTACAAGAAAACAATAACGTATGAAACAAACATTAAACTTCACAAAGTGTTTATAAAAAACATATCCGCTTTGTACTAAAATTTGACGTTAATACAATAACTAGTTTTTACAAAATAATGGGAAAGGAAAATACAGTTTCAAATAGGAGAACAAAACTGGCATTCTTGAGGATTTTTACATAAACAAAATTTGCACTCACACACACACAAATTTAATACTACTGCGTAAAATTTGGATATATTTCATTAAATTTGAAAGTCGTTTCATCACAATCAGCCGGTCTCTTGAGATGTGGCAGAAAAATGATACTCTCTTCAATCCATTCCGTTGATTGGAGTGAAGAAATAAAGTGAGCGCTCCTTTCGACTTCGGTATTTTCAAGAGACGTTGATCGGTAATTCGAGGAAGAAAGAAAACAAAATTGATAAAGTTATTGTAAAACGGATGTTACGACCTGGACCTTCGCGGGGAAAGTACAATGAACACGGGTACTAACATATGTTTGAAGGAAACTTAAGAACATTGGAATAAGCGCAAAACGGCGAAATTCATGAGAAGACGATGTTTCATATTTTTCTCGTTGATTTCTCCGTCAGCTGCCTGAGAACTGCGTTAATTAGCGATAAGTGGGACAACAAAGCTCACCGTGTGCGCTTGAAAGCTTTTGACGAAGGGAAACAGGAAATGCGTATCTCACATGACAATCGCGTTTTCAGATTAAGAAAACAAAAACACACGAGGGATCACTTACTCCGGTTACTCATCATCGTTCTTCATATTGCATACAGTGACTTCGCCAGGGGCTGCGGACCGCACCCGGCGACTTGCCAAGAGGGGGGAACTTTTCTGACTCTCCTTAACTTCAATAATATGCAGCTAACTTACCATAAACAAAACGTCTTAGTTGCTTCACTACTGTACCACTTGACTCAGATCTCGAATTTAGAGTTATTTTAATGGATACAATTCATGAACAATGTATTTTCTGAATAATTTAAAGATACGATTAAGTACGTATTTGTTACATCACTTTATTGTGTTCTATCAAATACAAATTTGTTGACATTTTGTCGATATTACAACACTTAGTTCACTATTTTAATTCTTACCTTAGGAGTGTGCTGAAATGATAAATCCGCCTCTGCCTTAGAGTTCTTAATCGCAGCAATTGATTGAATGGTCCCTTGCTTGCTTGAGAGTAAATTTGTGTATTGTCCTCCACATGAACTTCATAGTTTCTTAATGCCTTTTTTGTCAATAAATTTATTCAAATTTATAGAGCACAATATTTTTTTTGTTAACGAATTTTTTTTTTAATTGGGGCTTTAAGAATTGCCCACATCTAAGGTCATCAGAGCCCTAAGAGGTTCATTGACTGACTGATCAATTTTAATTAAATGTAGAGTTATGACAATGGTGGAGTGCAAGGGGGGGATGTAGAATTGTGCTAAGTATACTGATTCATTCAAAGTCTAGGCGAGTTCCCAAAGAGTTGGTGCGTGTAGAATTTTAAAACAAACAATGTTTTGGCGTATTCTTTGAACTTGGTATGTCTACTTATGAAAAAAAAACCCAAGTAAAATCATGACAAGACAGACTGCAATAGGTGCAAAAATTCTGGAGTGATAGCATGCAGTTTTTTCATTAGAATTTTTCTCAATGTAACACATAAATGTAAACAGAATATAATATGCAAGAAATTACCGATAAATTTGTGTTTTGATGTTAAATAAATAAAATATATATTTTATTTTCACATGTTTTTGTATTCTTAATGAAGCCATTTTTAAATTACCTTTTAACATTTCATGATTACCTAATTTTAATATCATGTAATGATCAAAATTAATTTATAATTTAATGATCCACTAGTTTGTAACTGCTTTTAAAAAACTAAATATAATAATTTATAATTATTAATAAATCAAAAAAGTAAAAGTAAAAATTTCAATAAAAGCAATGAAACAACATAGAATTTAAAAGTACAAAAATCAATTGCAAACACAAAACATTTACTGTGCAAAATATCTTTGGCAGGAGAAGGGTGGGAGTTGTACTTAGTTGAGTAGAAGATTGGAGGGAGGTAACTGCAAAGGAGTAACTCAATCCTAAGTATAGTCATAATCATTCTGTATGTGAATACCACACCAAACTAAATATTGACATTAGCCAACAGACACTTCCACTCTCCTCATTCTCACGGGGAGACACATTCTATAGAAAGCAGGGGTGGCTTACCATTTGTCCAATCCATCCTCTCATTCCAAGGCTCCTTGCAGGTAAAATTGAGTTATTGCATATTATAAATTTTACATTTTTCCCTTTTCATAAATGAAACGAAAGGATGATTTACAACTGATATATCAGGAGTATAACAACTTCTTTAATGTTTAAATTTGTCAGAGCTTGTTATTCTGCAAGGAATAAATGCTAAAAATACGTATTGCATTTAAAATGCAATTCCAAAATAGTCACAGATATAATTTCCCATATATTACACTTTTGAAACAGCACGACTGTTGAGACTCAAAGAATAATTATCATGAATGAATGAAATTCAAATAAACATTAACTAAACAAAATATTTCTAACAACAAATAAAATTTCACATTCATTGTGAAAATCAAGTAATTATTCATTCACTGAAATAATTAAGTATATTAGTTTTTAAATTATTTCATTAATAAAATCACTGAATAGTAAAGTATTCATTGACAAAAATTAATGTTTGCCAAAATACATGTAGGTGACTCATTTTGTGCAAAAAATACAGATTTTAGGTAACACAGCAAAGAAAGAAATTTAAAAACAAGCATTTGAAAATAACTTTATTTGCATCAATGTCAAGAATTTTCAGGTTTTATTTCTTTAATACATTCTGTACTATTTTCCATTGTATTCAGTGCTTCTTTCATCTCTTTTTTCTTTTTCTGTCGACGCTTTCTCTCTAGAGACTTTTTAAGTAATATTCTTTTCTTCTGAGCATCGACACTATCTTCTCCATTTATCATTTTATCTAATCTATCTATTAGAATACTCCTAGCTTCTTTTCTGTTGTCTGACTGCAACCGAGATTGGTGGCACTTAACCACAATACCGGTGGGTTTATGAGTAAGCACAACACAATTGTTTGTTTTGTTAACAGCTTGTCCACCTGGCCCACTGCCCCTGACAAATTTTTCCTCCAAATCCTCTTCATTGAGTACTGGAACTAGAGAGCGATCAATTGTATGTTTTCCAGATGTAACATCAAATTGCAAACTCCCTCGGATAAATAGTAATCTTCTCAATGCACGCATGGCAAATGCCATCATTCAACATTCTCACTTCACAAAACAAATAATTACTGAATTCTTTTATTCTTCAACAACGTCAACCCTCTCTGGAAAAAAAATCGTATTTAAAATATATGAAACTACGCATAAAAAAAGATGCAAAGGTCCCTACAAAATACAACTAAAATTATGAAAATGAATAAACCTCATACTGAAACTTGACATCCTGGACATCGGTCAGGCTTTTCTTACTCTTAAATTCTCTTCGTATTCGATTTCGAAAGTACACTTGATCTGTGTAAACAAGTTCCTTTCCGTAACGAAGGATACTCTTGTAAAGTTGTAGAATGTGTTGAGGTGTAGGACTAGTCATTTCAATTGGAATAAATTAATTTACGCCATAATACTTCACTACGGAAGGGTGATATAAAAACTCAGTCTTTGGTGGTTATTTGATGATCTTGAGCAGATCTTGAGCAGATCTTGAGAATATTCAATTAGTCCTTTCCTAACCTATTTATAATTCTTCACGAACGTATGCGGCAAGTTACATACTAATCGATTCCCAACGATTCAATTCTACTATCGTCATTGGTATCAAAATACTATCGAGAATCGGAGTATTCGACAGGACCGAAACATCGTCCCCAATCGTCCCGGTCTCGAATTGTATTACGAACAGGTAGTGGGGGCGCTTGGCGGGTCTCCCGGAATATTTATAACGTACGTATGAAAGTATATGTTTCCAGAATTGTTTATTCATCTATTGTAAAGTAATGAATAATAAGAAGTAAACAAATTAAATATTTTTAAGGACAAATAACTTAAACCATGAATTTCCGGTTATTACACTGGACACCTAAAAAATGTCAGCTACAAGACTGTATATTAATATTTAGAAATCTACTATCCAGTGGCGTAACTACCGTCGGTTGGGACAGTGCGATTGCCTGGGACCCCAATACGGATTTTTTAAAGATCAAAAATGTTATTTTCATGATTTTTGATTACCTCCCCTAATAANTTTTTGATTACCTCCCCTTTAGAGGTGCCCTTTGGTGTCATTTCTAATAATGTTTCAAAAGAACTTTGTGTCATTTATGAATTTGGCATAACTAGTATTCCGACGACGGGGTTTACCCAATACAGACAAAACTGATGTACTACAATTAAACGTATCCTTCCTTATACTTATCTCAAAAATTTATATCAGTTACTATATAAATGTAGTTTATATCATTTAAAATAAAAACAACATTGTCGATATTAATTTTTCAAAATTTTAATTGTTCAAATTTCTTTAGTTTTTTTTTTGTCCTGACCCCATTGTAAAATGTTCCATTCAAACTCTACAATTAACAATATATTTGAGAGTAGTGGCCTTACTTGTTCAGTAAAGCGGTCGCACATTCATTTATTTGTAAAAATTCCTAAATTTTAAAGAAAATGCACATCAAAACATTTTTAACCGAGGCCCTAGAAGGGATAGTTACACCACTGCTACTATCCACTCAGACAAATTTCTAATAGATTCCTGCATATCATCTGCTTGGAATACATTCAAATTTCAATTTATTGTTTGTATTATTATTAATTTCTATTAAATTATATTATTTATCAGTACATTATTTTCTTTCAAAGATTTTAGACTACACAGGATCCTAATTCTACAGTTTGAACTAATTAGAAATTTGGCAGATCCTTAGTTTTGAAATTTATAATTTTACGCACGAACTGAGTGGTTCTGAAGACATGAAAGTTACAAGTATCAAAATTTATTTATAACATTCTGTACTGACCAAAGTAAAGCAAAGATTTTGTCACAACTTCCCAATTTTTTTTTATGCATGGGAGCCCTCTTCTAATTCACTTTTGATCCATCTCATCATTCACATACCAATCTTCCGCCTCTGCCTTAGGGCCCTTGATCAGAATTGATGGGATGGTCCCTTGCTTGCTTCCGGAGAGTAAATTAGTTTATTGTCCTCCACGTGGTCATACGCAGTTTGTACTGTTTTTGACAATAAATTTATTAAATACGAGAATATGTGTTTCCTTTTTAAGGATTAGATAATTTAATGAATGAAATTTATTTTTATAACTATGAACCTTCCAATCAAATTCTTCTCCGTAAGAACTTCTAAGTTGAACAAATGGGTTTTTAATTTTGCAAAGTAAATACCACACAAAGTCATGATTGTTGATAGCCTAGTCTTAATAATTTTGCTTCATCTTCAAATTAATGTTTTTCTCTCCAAACATATGCTGCTACTCCAAACTTTTCTGTTCATTTAAATTCAAAATTCCTAAAGTGCTCTTTGTATCCAAAGCTTTATTTATGTTTGTGTGGTCAATGTAAAATTTGTTGCAATCACTACATTCAATTTGGTATATAACCCAAAATTTTAGCTGGACAGTTCGTATCATTGTTACTTTTTTGTTGTAAAAAATTTAATGTGGAATTGATTGTGTTCTCAGATTATTTTCTAAGTTTTATGGGTAAGATTGAACAATAAGTAATGTTTTTATCATCTTGCAGCAAACTTATTGATAAATAATCTTGAAATAAGAATAAAAGAGCATTCTCATGAATTGTGGTATCGTAATGTTAAAAATGACCTGTATCTCCTTAATATGCAAGAATCTGGAATAAAATTAACTTTAGTCATTAAAATTAACAACCTGGTGTATTCTTTGTACCTAAAACAATTTAAAAGGGATGTTAATTGGAATATTTAGGAAAATACCCATGACAACAACTTATCCAAAGATAATGCTAAAAATCTCATAAGCATGCTGTGATCAATAGCCTTGCATTTAGATTGGCTAATATCCCTTTAAATAGAAATGAATATAGTTTGAAATAGGAGTTTATAGTCAGCACTGCAAAATTTAATTAGTTTGGCAAAGAGTTGATCCGAAGGTTTAGGAACCCAAAAATTGAGTAGAAGGAACTGCAATAAAAAATTACTTATTATCCATTCTTTCACACAAAAATTCATAAAACTATGGCAAATCTTTCACACAAAATTCAATTGTTTCCACATTATCATTTCAATGTTAATTTTTGATCAAGTAAATTTCAAGAATAAAGTCATCCAACAAAAAATGAGATTAACAAAAATGAATGTACCGTATTTACCCTTATTTTAGGAGGTAAAATTTAGAGAGAGAAAATGGCGTAAAATAAACTTTCCAAAAAGTCTTTCTGAAGGGAAATGCTCATTCAAATTTCCATGTGAAATGGTTGGCACTGGTAAGCACAATCAAAAGTACTTTAAAAGCTAACTGGTGTAGTTAAACTTCCCCTCCTGACATCGCCAGATCCACACGGACTTCGATACTACTTCGAATTCTCGTACCACTGCTTCATTTCTGTGTGTCTGAGCATTATTTAGAACTCGCAGTTTGATGTTGGCGTCGAAGCATCTTCGATCGCCCAACTTTCGTTGTGTCGAAGAAGATCAGTCTCTCGAAAAAATCGTGAGTCACGGTCGGCACGGCGACGGCAGTCGGTCACTTCTAGACGACGTGGACCAGTTCGGTTTCCACATCGAATAAGCGTCGAATCCCGCCATCATCGATCGATGTTCTTTGTGTTACGTTACGTATATGGCTCGTGTTGCTTAACTCGATATCACAACACTGAATTAGCAGTTTCCCTATTATAGTGCCCCCCAGGATTTTTTCGAAAAAAGGGGGGGGGACTATATTCGAGTAAATACGGTAGTGGTTCCAACAAATTTTATATCAGCCAAACAAAAATAAATAAAACAACTTAATAATAAAAAATTTATTGTCAAACTTGCTAATGTACTCATTCATTCAAATGACTAGGTTAATACTTTTGCCTCACTTTACTTGCGAAAATGTGAAACCTCATCCAATTTTGTTGGTTTTAATTTAATACTTCAAGAATGTTCTGTCAAATATTAATGTTGTTTGTGTCTTGTACATGTACCATGTGACACTGTCACTACATCCAATTTTGTAAATACCGAATTTTATGTAAGGGGTTTCAGTTTCCTTACCTGATATGTATTAATCAGGTAAAATTCTGGGGTACAAAGTAAGTTTTGCATTTTCTGAAATTTTAGAATTTTAAGCTTTCAAGAAAAGTTCAGCAAAATTAAGTAGTTTAAATTCAGTTTGACAGAATAATCAGGAACTTTCAATAAGTTCAAACAAGAACATTTAACTCTCTACCAAGAAATAAAGGATTATTAAAATGGAATGCAAGAATTGCAAGAAATTAGGTGAAGAAAAATCAATGTTAGGTAAAAATTGCACAAAGAAAAATTGTATTCAAGTAAATGGATAGATTCTTATCTATAGGAAGGTCATTCCACATTAAATCAACTAAAATTAAACCATTTGGATTGTTATGTCATAGTTTTATAATTTTTGGATCACAAAGAAAAATAAATAAATTTATTGTTATAAGTAAATAAATAATGAAAGATAGTGTAGGAAAATGTTAATATTTCTTCACTTACTTTAGGTAAGTACCTGCACAAGTTTTCTGAATAATTATAGGAATAAAAATAATAAATTTATTGTCTTAAAAGCAGTTACTAACTTTCACGAATATTTCTCGTATCTGCAGTGAGAAATATTAAATTTAATAACACCTGCTTATTTAAAAATAACAAGACCAAATGAATTAGTATTAAGAAAATACGATATAAACAAACTTTTGTCTATATTGTGATCTACTTTCCTAGAAAATTTATGTGTGTAATTATATTGAATAATCTAGACTTTTCCAAGAATTACTTTTACTTAAGGAATATAAAAACAAGTCTTATTTTCTACCAAATTATGAAAGTATTTTGAAAGTAAGTGAAACAAATCAAAAATTCTTTATTTATATTTGCAGATATGACAAGCACTACCAGCCTAGCTGAGTTAGAAAAATATTATTCCACAATTTGTTCTGCATGATGGAAATTCTTTTTCTTAGAACCAATCATTATTCCATCATAAATTTGCAATCAAGTAGTCAAACAGCGCATATTTCAAATGCATTTTGAGTTATAAAACATTTTGAATTATTCCAAAATGTATGAAATTTTAAAACGCTTGTATGGTGGATATTAAAAGTTAACCCATTCAATGCTAAAGAAAACAATGCCAATTTAAGATTTCTATAACAAATACTCTTCCACTACTGTTAAAAATGTGCAATGCATAGTCAAAATTCTATTTTTTTAAACCTTGGACTTCCACAAAAACTATACAGAGGAAAAAGATATTGGATTGTTGTTTTTATATTTACAAAGGGGATACAACCACTGCATCTAAAAGAACCGAATGTCAAGGTTGAGATCACTGGTCGATTCGACATCGAATGACCCAGAGGCAACACATTTTTGGCTTCACACGTAGAAACTGCCAGAGGATCAGTGAACTGCAATTAAATTTGGATTGCTTAATTTGGAGAAATAAATCATCCAGGAAGTTCAACCCCACATCACTACATTGTTTGCAGTAAGTACTCAGTTACTTTGTCGGGAAATTTTCTTTGATATGTGTATCACAGCATACAAGACTTCAATGAAAGTTTCATACATGAAAAATACATACTTGAAATTTAAGCCACTAGAATAATAGGGTGCAGATCTTCTGAAGAGAATATATAATTAGCATTAATTGTTACTTCCACACAAGAACTAAATTTAAAAATAAATCAACTGTAGGGAACAAAATTGAAATAGGGGACTATAGTTCAGAAAAACACTCTTGAAGATTGCCTATAATATTTATTTCCTTAGCACGCAATGAGTAACTGTGCTTTCGCTAAGGTTACATATAGTACAATATATCACAACCCTCAGCACTTCAAGGGATATTGAAATTTCTTCCTTCCACTGTGAACATTTGACATTGTGGGAAGATGTGTACCCCATTATCAGTCAACAAAAAGCACACATACTTCCAGGCCCAAAACAATGGACTGTACACAACATCTTGATAAACATTCAACAGAAATAGAATAACTTGCATCATTCAGATGCACGACTAAGTTTACGATAGTTTCCAAATTTGTTACCCACGTCGTCTTTCACAGAATCAATCACTATACATGAAGCTCATTAAAACATTAGTCAATAAATAAGCACTACCATTCATGAAACTAAAAACAAAGAAAAAAAAAGGAAATAAAAAGCACAATTTGAGAAAATGGTGACTGGCTAAGTAAGATCTTTCCAATCCCATTCAGTCCTTTGAGAACAAACACACAATTTTTCTTCTCCCACTGTATAGTGAGCTTCACTAGACACCTCGTAAGAAATAACAGCAAGATGAATGAGTGTACAGTTCATTCACAATGAACATAAGCAACACTATCTGGACACTGCACAGCTATGACATTTAGAAAGAAAATTTACGAAGTATTCAGACATCAAGATAATTCATTCATATACAACATATGATCTAATAATCATCACCCAGAAACTTAAATATGTTTAAAAAAAATAAAAGTAATGCAATTTGGAGAAGCTTTTCGTTTGTATGGATTCAAGAGAAAATACACCAAATTCACACATACATTCACACAAGTTCACTCCCCAATTTACACAAATTCTGTGCATTGAAAACTCAAACTTTTACATGCTCGGCTTAGAAAATCCTACTGATAATACATGGCAAAATAACAATTGCAAGTAAGTAGATTTAAAATTAATTATTCTTGGCAAAATCATAATTCCAAGTTGGGAACAATAAATATATGCAAACTTCTCAACTGAATGATTCTATTGTATTTTAACTACCGGTGAAAGCTGAAAATTCCTGCAACATACAGGAGAAATGTTGTAAGTCATTCTCACTATTTTTTAAATTAAAAATGAATCAAGAGAGTTCCAGGCATCCCAGAATGAAACTAACAGTATGTGAGTGACTGAGGCACACCGTTAACAGTCTTTGATGTCAGCACATCATTCTCATAAGTCATGGTTGTCTCGTGACCATTTTCAACAACTCTGAAAAAAAAGACAAAAATATGTGAGCAGCAGAACAGTTTATTTATTTATTATACTTATTTATATAATACCAGATCAATTGACATAGTATTATACAAAGAGCAAATTCCCAATAGAGGAACAAAACATTTATTTCCAATAAATTTAATCCGAAGTACATTTAAGAATTCGAATTTTAAAATCAAGCAAGTATCCATTTTCCATCTTATTTTAATAAATAACCTTTTCAAATTAAAAATGGCTAAGGGGAAAGGGAGGAAGGCCCATTAAAAATTGTCCCAAAACACAAAATTAATATTTGTTTTGTTCATAATTAACAGATGAGTTAAATGTACCTTTTTTTACGAATCTATTTATTGCATAGAAAAAGGGACACTTTAAAAAATATACATTTTTGTCTCTTTCATGTATTACTTCTTATGTACTGGTTTAAGCCACTAGACATGTTCACCCAACTGACTACTGAAATTGGGAGGGAGATCTTTTGTATATATTAATATTCTTAGCTTCCAAAGCCAAATCTTTAATTTTTTTTTACTTTTTCTATTTCTGTACATTTGATAGTAAGTCATTGAAAATGGCTACGTAAGTTCTAACTCACAACTTTCAAGTACCTACTCGTGGAGGAGTGTTTGCAACATTAACAGCCAGGTAAAAATTATGACAGACTGGGACTTAAACCCTAAGTCCTTACACAACTTCCACCTGGCCTTATCAGGTGAACCACTCCTCCATGAGTAGATACTTGGAAGTTGTTGAGTTAAAATATGCATCAGATGTGTAGGTACTTGAAAACCGGGCTTAAGAGCTACCAGCATTGGAGCCACCTGTGGTCCCTTATCCCCTGAAGGGGGATATGACCCAGGTTCACCGGATTAGGCCAGGTGGAAGTTACGTAGGGACTTGGGAGTTGAAGTGGGTGGTGCAGTGGATAGCACCCTGCAGCCAGAGGAGGGGTCCCAGGTTTGAGTCCCAGTCTGTCGCAATTTTCACCTGGCTGTTGATGTTACTACATTAGTCGTTAAAAGCAGCTTTGGCTATATTTAATAAACTCTTTTCAGTTTTATTTTATTCTTTTTATTTATAGTTGAATGTTATCTTTTTTAATAAATCATCTATTTATTAGCTTTCATATTAATGATCTATTTAGATGTTTACTAAGCAAATATGTAAATAAATCAAGTGACATCTAAACCATTTACGTGGAATTATAGTTATAAAGAAAATCCAAAGGTACAATGATATTTTATTATAGTTGGAGGAACACTTACTTCTTGGTGGTGATTTTCTTCCCATTAATGAAACGAGTAGACGTAGAAGTGCGCTTGACATTACCGGACGCACCTCCTGAACCGCCGCCTGCCCTCATGACGCTTGAAAAAGACGTGAATCCCCCATGCCCGTGCCCATTGCCCGCCATGCCCATGCCCATCATCTCGTCAAAGCCGAAGCCCAAGCCAAAGCTAAATGGATTCACGAAATGAGAGCTGACTGCAGTATCTTGAGACCTCCCTCCACGATGGCTACGATCTCTTCCAGCCATTTCTGTATGACAAAGTCAGAATTAACCTTCATGGATCTAAAAGAGCATTCAATCATATAGCACATAATGACCTTGCTTTACGAAGCACTTGCCTGGAAAGAGATCTTGGAAAGGAGAGCTGCCAAAGAACTCTCTGAACACTTCTTCCGGATCCCTGAAGGTGAAGGGGAAACCTCCCATTCCAAAGCCTCCGAACTCGTAGTCCATGTCACCTCCATCTTGGCGATACCTGCCACCACGGGGGCCGTTGTTCAGACCCTCCTTTCCATACTGGTCATAGACACGTCTCTTCTTGTCTGCAACAATTACACAAGCACACAGAACTATAAATTCTACAACAGAGGTGAGATAATAACAGAAATCGGTTCACGATTTCACAGAATCTATGACTTAAAAGGAACATTAATGACATGTAAAATATATCTGTGCAATAAAAATCTTTGTTGATTCTCAAAATTCAAAATAGTAATTCACAAATCTTAAAACAACTGTTCAAGAATATTTTTGAAGTCATCTTATAAAAATTGAGATAAAAACGTTATAACTAAAGAAGCAATGACACACTTCCCAGCAAAACAATATGGAAGCAAAAGTAACTTCTCTAGAAAAAGTAAGCATTAATTATACACTAAATGAAAGCTGTATTTCAATATGTCACTTTGATTTTACCTCACCTAGTAACTGAATGTGTTCCAAGTCAATATTAGTGTAAAATGTTAAACCATACCCCATAACACCCATGCAGCTCTGTTTTATTATCTCATTACAAGATTAACTGTTATGAAAGCTGGTTTCTTTCCTTGGGAAGTTATGAAACAAATCCAATACACTGATAGTGACAAATTGATGGTTGGCCAAAGAGTGTGTCTGAATAAAACTATCCAAGAGGCAAGTGCTTCGGCATTGATACATGTCTAATAAAGTATCATTAAGTAGAGCAAATAAGGAAAAACTTGCCTAATATTAGTAGAGAAATCAAAAGGAAAGGCAAAGTAACTCATTCTCCATTCAGTAAGTAATTAAATATGGAAACAAAAACAATGGCAAACAAAATTGCATAGGTCTCACAAGACATTCAATGCCACAACTACTATAAAACTTAACATACATATTAAGTTATAACTGATCTTGTGATACAAATGACAGCTTCACTGTTGATAAACAAAGCAGTCGCAACTCGAAAACAAAAGGAGAAGAAAAACAAACACTCTCGTTTGGTCAACTTGTCAAGTGCAGGTTAGAAATCAAATGGAAAACTGAGAAACAGCAGCACACTATCATGAAACAGCAGGAGGTGGTGAAGGAAGTCAGCAGCGTCCAAATGCTCAGTACGTCACACCGCAATTCCAGGCTCAAGCCAAAAACGCTGTTAACGCCCATTAATCAAGGAACCAAAACCTGCCTAAAGGAAATTAACTAAAACAAAATCATTATGCTAATGCTAGACCACGCACCCAGGAACAGAGCGCATTCAGAAATCTCACACTCCCACTTTAACTAGGATGACATTGTGGATGCAAGGGGGGTTATGACAACAGTAATGAAACTGAGCCTTCTATGCAACATTCTCGCTAACATTTTTTTATAAGAACCGTGGGAATTGAACTTAATGAAGACCATTTCTAGAATTCTGAATGCGCTCTTTCATTAAGTTATTTTCAGCCCTTTAGTCGTAAAGGGCACTTAAGGGTGGATAGGCAGAAGGCAGACATGACAGGCAGGCCACTACTGGAAAGCAAAATGGATTAATGTGATTAGTGGTTTCTTCAATCAGAGAATCTGCAGGTACCAAAAAATCTTCGAAAAGGAGAATCGAAGTGAAATCCGTGAAAGCTGAATGGAGAAGTCCTGGAAGGTCTTGAAGAGGATCGTACCCCACGCTGATCGTACACACGCCGTTTGGATTCTGCAAATGCCCAAGTCTCAGAATATATTATCTACACCTGGAATATCACTGAGGTCATGGATTGCAGAATCCTGCACCTTCAGAGTATATTCTTCAGATAAAAACATCAATGTTATTAACAAATAATGATTCCTTCAGTAAACTCAAGTAACTTAATCATTAAATTCAATTATTTTTCTAAGCATCTACTCCAAGAAAGAAGGAATTCCACAATAGTAAATAATTTAGATTAACTTGACATACGCTTACAACTAAAAAACATACTAAATAATAAGATACCACACAAGAAGTTGAGTTAGTCTCGAAATACAAAACTTAAAAGTTATTATTAATATTTCAAATGATTACCATCTGAAAGCACTTCATATGCTTCTGATATTTCTTTAAAACGTTTCGTTGCTTCATCAAGGTTGTCTGGGTTCTTATCAGGGTGCCATTTCAGAGCCAATTTTCGATACCTGCAAATTATAAAATTATTGTTAGAATGTGAAAATGGTAATATACATCAAGATAATCGATGGTATTAATCATCTTTTCTAAAATTTTGTATCATCTACAATACAGTAAAACAATTTTTTTTCTTTATCTCCTGAATACACATACTTTTTCGTTGACGATAAAAAAAATACAACTAAGATACTATTAGTTTTTGAATGGTTCTAAATTAAGGTCCTAGAGATCTAAATGAGCATTAAGATGTAAAAGAATATATTTAGTGAGTTTCCAGTTCACTAGTTCTTTTATTGAGTAGAAGGACAGGCCATTTAAGCAGAAATTCCCACTTAAATAGTAAAATGAAAAATAAATAGGGAAAGAAATACTCTGACTTTTAAAACAAATTCCTGACTAACAACATATTTACAAATAATTGAACTAAGTTGATGTTTCAAACCCAGTACATCAAGATTCAGCATACAACACATACAGGTTTATAAGGTTGAAGATGATAGAGCATGCTGATCTCAGAAAGAGGAATAGAATCACACCGAAGTGAAAATGTTTCTTTTCTTAAATAATTACCTAGGGGACTTCAATACTAGAGAGCAAAAGCGTTGATATAGGGTCATTTAAGTATGTGGTAACTACAAGTGCAGCTATCATAATTTCCCTCCTATGAACATGCAATACTACTTGTTCTCTATCACTTTCAATTGATAAACCATGAAGTATACATGACACAAAATAACACAAATATAATGAAATTTATAATTTAAAAAAAGCTAAGCTGAATATCATATGAACAAAATACTCAATTATCCTTGACTTACAATTACAATCCTCGACTTACATTTACAAGAGATATTGCAGCTTCCAATCCTTGGACATTTTACTTCCAACTTTCTGAATGAATAGAAGACTAAAAATCAGTGAACTACAAGAAACTTATCTATAAGAAAATACTGATTTGGAACAAGATGTCAATGTAAACAACAAAGCAAAATACACATACAACACTAACAAGGGGAGGTTGACTTTGGAATGGGATTTCGTAGAACTGTAGTGTCCCCAAAGGATCATCGATCTGTAAGTATCTATTACTCACTATAATAATCCTCTACCTTCATAGAAACCTTAGAAAATGTGATAGTTAAGTATTGATTTGTAGTGTAGGGTTTTGCATTGTTCACTTCCAAATTCAAAGTAATAATTGAATATTATTATATCATCTGCAGATAAAGAAATTTCAAGTGTCTGATTAGATCATGAAGAAGAAATAGCGATTTCTCAAAGTTGAGGTTGAAAGGTGCGGTAGTTAATCACCAAAGTTTGCTAGAAGAACATAAATTGATTGCAACAGAATCTTCTGCTTCAATTGCAAGAAGCAATGTAGATGGGAGAAGACATCATTCATTATTAAAATATTTAGTATTACTTGTATTTATAATATTCTGAAATATTTTTTTAATGAAATTATTTATATTTTAAGTGCTTTTATAAAAACCTACCCTAAAGAAGCAAAGAGCTCCAGCTGTTAGCATGGAGGGCAAGCATGCTACCAATTATACTACTGTGCTGTTGGTGGTTATGAATGGTCAAATGTTTAATATATACACTAAGATGAAAACTTTGAAAACTTATCTCTAAACTGGTTGGCTATTGAGCTTTCTTACTCTGGCAATGGATGACCCTTAGGAGGTACTACAATTCTAAAAAGTCCCACCCTGAAGTCAATTTTCCACTTCGTGACCTCCCCCTTCTTTAATTATTATAGGATGATTTTCAAAGATTCAAAGAACAAGATTCAGAACAAATATTGTCCCACTGCTATATGGGGTTGTACTCTGTAAAGAGTAGAGTTCCTGGTAGAGAAGGTGACATTCATACATGATAATGATTATACTAATAAGGACTGTGAAATCGTATTATCCATTTAGAACAAATCATGACAGTAACTTGAATTTATTTCTTTCACAACAAGAGTGAAACATTAAGAAAAACAGAGCAGACAAATTATGCAGGGTTGAAAGAACTTACGCTTTCTTGATGTCTGGTGTTGATGCTGTTTTAGATACTTCCAAAATACGGTAGTAGTCAACCATGATGAGCTGCGGCCAGACCTATGGTCTGCCCGCCAACATGTAATCACAGTGAATGCTCCTAAAAACAAAAGGAAACATTCTCAGTTCAGTCTTTACACCAGATCTGAAGAAAATTAATAATCAATTTGAATTGGACAAATATGCTCGATCCTCACAGGCAACAAATCTGATTATCTTTCAAAGGATTACTCACAAAACAATAGTTTAATTTGCACAATATTAAAAAATTTATCAAACAATATTAGACATAGTTAGGAGTCTTCTATATTTCTACATTACTCTCCATATCAGAAAGGTTTCCAAAAGAAAAATCCAACCATTAGATCTAAACTCATAATTGTAATTCTAAGAAATAACGATGAAAAAAGCAGTTAATTCACAGACAGAAGAAAACAAATATGACTGTGACGCATCAGCTACTAAATAGTCAGAAAATTAAAAAATATCTTCTAATTTCTCTGTCTATACAGTTATAGAAAATACAATTATCTTATTCATGAGATTTTATTGTTTCCCCTCCCTTGAAATAGTATCGTTTTATATAATTTTATGATGATTAAATATATAATTCATAATACAAGGGAAGTAAAATTTCAAAGACTGATTATGTTTCCACAAAGTGTATCATTGACATTCACTGTAACATATACAAAAGATACCATTTTTGCAATTGTTTAAGTTTTAACACATTACAGTATTTTCCAGAATAATATCTGATGTGTTTTCTAGCACAGTTTCGTAACCTAAGAATGTTCTTTGAGTTTGTATTTTGTCAAACAATCATGAAATTTATGAGTGATAGATGTGGTATGAAGGTTTCATATTTCAAGTACTAGTTTTATAAATAAAACTTTTTCCCAATTGGAATATATAATACAAAATTTAAAATTATTCTTCAGCTAAATATATTCAAAACCCCTTTGAAAGAAATAAAAATACTGAGAATAACAACAACTACAAAATTAAGCAAGGAAAGTTTAAAGCAAATGCTGTTCTGTACATATTCTTAAAAAGATAAATTACATTTGAAGATGTGATAAAAGTGCTATTATTAAAAAAATTTACTCCGATTGAAATTATAATTCTTCTGTTCACCTCAGATTAAGATTATTTTTGTATTACAAAGAAAAGGGGAACACACTTTTTTTCACTAGAAACTAAACAAATTTTCATGACAATCGGTAAACAGAGCTACTTCGAAACAGATTCACACGGTTCATGAGGCACATGCCGCTCGGCTTGCGAAATCCCGTTTCGACCGTGGTATCAATTCGGTATCAATTCTTCCAAAACCCCGACACCGTATGAAACGCTGGACGCAGGAGAGACAAACTCCTAGACTACCTTTCTCGGACCTCCTAGAGTGCGGGGGCCTAAGCACGTATAACCCCGCGAAAACTCGTTCCCGAGTTGGAGTGTTGGAGGTCGCCGCGACGCAGAGGCGGCGGCGGGCGACGGACGTCGGTCTCAGTGGGCGGGCGGCCGCCTGTGACTCAGTCGCGTGAACTTTCAGGTGAGAGGAACGGTAGGCGCCCGCCAATGCGCCGATGGGCAGCCAATGCACGCGGCCCATACCCGACGAGAGACAGAGGAACGGAACGAGGCTCCGGGCACAATACAGACAGTCCTTCCTTTTAACCTCTCGTTACAAAGCGCCGTGCGTACACGCATCAAAGGCTATTTTCTCAGAGAAATCATACATCTAAATAAAATACTCTATGCTTTGTTAACGTGTCTTAAATTCGTCACACGTCTTATATGTTATCGTCCCGCCCATAAATATTTTTCCCGTTCATAATTTTAATAATGTCCTCAAACTGACCATGTATACAATTTGCCATTTTCATTCTATTCGTTCTTAACAGTCCTAGCAGTGGTAAATCAAAAGGAAGACAGTCCGGAGAAAGAAGTTAGGTTCGGCAAGTACTGCAATGCTGAAAATGAAGTTTTGTTCAAAAGATTGGTTAGATTATTTTTCAAAAGAAGCTGAAATATTATTTATTCCTCAGGAAGAAAAGTTTTTGAAAGACATCTCAGAATATTCACTGATTTATGCTACTCGAAAAAATAAGCCTCTAGTCGATGTTCGAGGATCGATTTTTCTCTTTTTAGAGATATCATTGATAACATTTACATAGAGAAATAAAAACATATCTATGTAAGTAAACAAAATAATCTTATTCGCATATATGACAATGAAATACTTGAAACTATCAACATAAAAAACATGGCATTATAAAGATATACATCGACTTATATCCGATTTTAAGCTCCCTGTGAGAAATCGCTCCCAAATACTATGCTACCTATGAAGCAAAAACACTTTGTTTTAAACTAGTTCACCATTTACATTCACAAATAAGTCAAAGCCCTCGTTCGTATTACTTGTTTCTCTAGTTCCACAAACCTCAAGCAAATAACCCGACACGACCTAAGATGTGTGCATAAAAATTTAAAATTGAACATGTATGCCACAAAGCAAAGCTTAACAGTTTCATCACTACTAGCAGCGCGAACAAGAAAAATACAGACAGAGAATCGAAACCTAGTATAATTCAGTGCGAGTTAAGTATTATTTATTCGGGGAGAAACTGATGTTGCATCGGGTAAAAATTCTTGCAACATTTAAACACACCCACCACTCGCGAAAATAAAATAAAAATTAAGAACAGTACAATCTAATATTAAGAATTCAATAAGATTTAACTATCTTCTTTGCTCTCACAACCAATCGTGAGAACTAAAGCATTCTGGTTGGAAAGAGAACATGGCCGGAGGTTGTTTATAAGGATGGAGTCAAATTGCACTCTTTTGTAAATTACAAGACAAAATCTCTCAACAAAGTATCTGACATTAAAAATCAAAATACAAAAAATTCTCTACAAAACTAAATTTTCTCAAATGCTGATACAAATTACTCAGCGTGGAGGTATGAATTCTGTTAGACAGAAATTAAGTCGATTCGTGCACCTAACGGAGGAAGAATTATTGGAGGATTTCTTTTTGATTCTGATTTGCATGTAAATAACTTTAAACATACCGTACATCTCACCCCATCCTTTTTGGTGTTTTCCTTTCTCTTCATTTAATAGCGCATGTTCTGGCGTTAGAGAAAGTGGTCCAAGTCGGATGATTAATTACAAACAGTAAAAGATTTTGTCATTCTGTCATTATTTATTGACGCAAAAGGCCTTTTCGGCCGCATAGAGACCATTTTCAGTGCTGGGTCCTTGGGCAAGCGGTGGCTGAAAGTCAAAGGACCCAGCACTGAAGACTGCCACCATGCGGCCGAAAAGGCCTTTTGCATCAATAAATAATGATAGAATGACAATCTTTTACTGCTTGTGATGAACATCAATCTGTCAACATCAGACCAATTCTTCCAACGGATGATTAATTAACGCAATTGCATTCAGAACGCAATACGAAGTCCGAGAAACATCGCTCAGTTTATTTCATTTGGTTCGTGCTGCAGTCACGGACGTCTACGCAGCCTCGTTCAACAGATTCTTCCGAGTGCTGCTTATTAACTAATTGCACTCCGAAATATAGGACTTCCTTAAGCATATCACATCGTTTACGCTTTGATTCAAGGTGTACAACCATACCAACTATCTATACCAAGGAATTTTGTCTAAAAATACCCAAAATTAGGAAATTCATACCTATATATCAAATAACCCCTTTTAGAAACATTATTTTCGCCACTGCCTTTAGGCCCTTGAAGGGGTGGTCTCTAGATTGCTTCCGGAGAGTAAATGAGTATTGTCCTCCATGTGGTCATTCGCAGTTGAATTTGCTTTTTTTACAATAAATTTATTAAAAATCACAATGCTTCTGATGAAACACGGACACTGATCCGGATTTGAGATCACGAAAAAACTGGATGTAGTTACGCCATCTGCGAGATCACGGCGCTCCCAGAACGAAGTCTTCGTTTTGTTTCCTTTTGTTCTCCAACGCAACGCAACGGGACGCAACATGTGGGAAGCAGAATCCACGTCACGCGCCCAACAATAACAAAGTTCAAAGGTGAAGAGGATGAGGACAGCACATTAATCCATCGAGGAAGGTATACGATATATTATTCAGGAGGCGATGTTAAGGAGTTTACATAAATTATAACTTACCCTTTTTTTGACGACCACTAATTATATATATATATATANNNTATATATATATATATATATATATATATTAGTATTTTTAATACACTTCGTTTCGACAGAAGATTGAAGTCTTCCTCAGGTGTGTGAATAAAATCACTCAAAAAATTTATCTATAGATCAGCGCTGTACAACTGTTGTTCATTTACTTCCCTTACTACCCGCGAGTTATATTACATTTTACAACAAATTTTTGATCAAACGCTTGGGGGGGGGACAACTTTGCATTATAGATTAATGACCTGGGTGGTCCCGGCTAATGACAGAACCCAGTACGTACGACTAAAAGGCCTGTAGATAGGTTTACTCCAACCCAAGGGTCTCGCTGAAGGACACCAAAGAGTGGATCTTAGCCTTACTGATAACGTCTAGGTTCGGGAAAAATAAACCTAGGTAACGGTATCTAATTTGGTCAAAAGCTTCGCACTAACAGAGTACACGCGCGGAGGACCTCCATGCCGCATCTCCTGTACATTGGATCCTGACTGATCCTCATAATGTGTGAATGTCTCCGTAGGATATTAAGACCTGTTAGAAGTCCTACTACTTTCCTCATACGACTCCTACCTAAGATATACCTTCCTATATTCCTGATTAGGTCCAGCAATTACCTCGCGGGCCTGCCTAGCTATATTCTGTGATTTCCAGATAGTGAGGTGTTGCTGGTGTGTCCAATTGACAATCACGTTTCGTGGAGATATTCCGAAGAAGGGTTCCGGGCCAACCAAGTTCCCTTAGATGCCAGTTTTGTCACTTCATCCGCAAAATTTGTGTTATAAATTATGCTATTAGAATTAATATTTAACGTGGCATATTTGAGAGAAAACCGTTCGAAATTATCCCGTGACACATTACAATATTAAAACATTTTATTATAATTCTAAATATTAAGAAATATACTACAACTTTTCCAGCTTGAAATAATATTAATTCGTCGAAGAGAATCAAAATATCGCAAATAAAGAAATACGACCCATTAGTTTTATTCGTCGGGTAACATTTTGCCACACTCCGTCCAGGACGGCCCTGTCCATCAGGAGTAAATAGAAAATGTTCGGAGGGCGAAGACATGTTGGTTAGCGCTGATCTAGATCACATAATGGATGTTTATTTTACAATTAAACTGTTCACCATTCACATAACTAACATATTGGGAGAATACATCTACAAATGATATAACGAAATTTAACAGAACTGAGAAAAGAATGAAATGAGGTAATACATAGGGAAGAATTCATCAATCCATAACCATTCACAGATTGGTCTTATGTTAATGCAATTCTGAGGATGAAGGATCTGAATACACTGGACACAGAGTAACACGATTAAACATTTTTGACTATTACCAAGTTTGTTGCACTATTTGGTCGCCGCCATGGAGAAAGAAACGGAGTATTTATGGGAATAGAGCAAACAAATTAGAACTAGTAATTTGGAAACAAACGAGTACTGTACCCTTCACAAATTGGAAATGAGAAGAAAAAGATGGGATTTCGTTATGTTTTAAGAAGAAAAAGGTGACAATAGAATTTGCGACAGTTCTTTAACCAACTTTCTAATAGCAGTCTGTCAAGACATAGTTTTGTTCCAGATAAAAAATTAATTCGGTGGACACATTCTTAGATTTCAGTCTGTGAGGCAGGGTTAAAGGAATGTCATGGTAAATTACATCACTATCAAGATGCAGAATTTACGGCGCCAGAATGTGTTTCATGGATTTGACAAAGACAAGCAGAGAACGTAAAGCGAAGTGTGCGTTGTTTTTCGCAAATATCAGCAGTGCAGTTTCACAATGATTAAGACGTATACACCACGATTTTTAACGGCAGGAGAAAACTATTTTGACATCATTAATACGTACGTCTCAACGGATTAACACGACCAAGTGTAACTGTATGAATATTTAAGCGATCCACTAACTCAGTGTACCTAAACAATCATGAATAGTAAAGTATAATGCTTAGAATCGTGGTGATAAATTGGAAATATAATACCGGATATTACTAATACTGTCGATAAATTATTCATCAACTGAAGTGAGAATGATTAATCACGAAAATGAATTCATAAAAATTAACAATGTTATAAAATATTTTTGTTTTTATAACTCATTTAGTTTTAAGAACGTTAGTGCTTATTTTGCAAACACTAAATAGTCGACAGGCAACAGCTATGACAGTTATGTACTCAGAATTATGCTGCACTTTTAAGCGCTTCGCGGGTCAATATCGGAAATAATATTCGTCGCAAGAATCTTTTACAGAATTTCAACATCAAGTTGCTAAAAACACAAAGTACTCTAGAAATTCATGACCGATATTTGTTTTGTTAAACTGAATCAAGTTGACGACAGAAAACGAAACATCAAAATATGCAGCAGGGAATCGGAAATCCACCATCCCCATCCTGGCCCGGGTTTTTCTCCGTTTTTCCTTCTGGTAGAGGCGGATTTATCATAATGGTTCTCTAGGCTTTGTCTAGGGGCGTGTCTATTGTAACAATAAATCGTGAATTTAGTGTTATTTCAATTCTTATGATTTTTAAACACTATACTCAGAATAATCTATAGTTCGATAATAACTTACATGTAATTTTTTGCTTAAAATTACAAACATGTTGATATTCTATTAGTATTATAACTGGCAGCTAACTTTTTATCTTATCTAGGAATTTTTGCTGAATTTTTTGAATCCGCCTCTGCCGTAGGGCCCTTGATCGGAATTGATGGGATGGTCCCTTGCTTGCTTCCGGAGAGTAAATTAGTTTTTTTTTCCTCCACGTGGTCATACGCAGTTTGTACTGTTTTTTGGACAATAAATTTATCATTTACCACTTGCGGTTACCGTAGAAGGGAATCTGAGAATGACGGGGAAAGTGGTGGCTCCCACCCAACAGAAAAGAGTAATTTATCAGCATTTGCAATATCACTGATAATCCAACATTCACGCGTTCCATTCGTCGAAATCTATTTCTTTCTTAGCCATTGGTTATGAGCCCTTTTAAACGAGCCCCACTTCTAAGGCTTTACACGGTCCACACGTAAAATTCGTACGTTCCTGTCACTGATGAAAACGTAAACGCTCAATGACTTGATACGTAATAAAAATAACTTCAATTTTACCTTTACTACAGAGTAACGAACAAATGTAATGTTTGGATCTTCCGTTTACACCCTGGCTTGTGTATGTTGATTTCAAGCGTAATGCAGTAATATTTATAAAGTTTACTAAAACAAAGCATGCATCAAGTCTATTTCTGTACATGCTTTTCACTTGAACCAAACAGGAAAACTCCTTTTCACTCTTGATATGAAGGGGCGAATGGTAACAGGAATTTCGTAGCTTCATTAGAAAGTTCAGGATATCGTCTCCTTGATGACGTCGGAAAAAATTTATTGCAATTCTACCCTGTAGTTCAAAATTTTTTTCAACGAATGTTGACGTTCTTTCAAACAACATTTCAATAAAACTTATTGAAGTGTTGGTTAATAACTTTTTTTAAGGGTCACGAAGTCTTCCACTCGACGAAATTAACGCGGTTTCAAAGAATATTAACAAGAAATCGGAATAACACCACGAAAGGAGAAATAATTTATTTAGTTCCGAAGAATCTTTTGTGAAGTCACTTGTCGATCATCTGCTGGGCATGTCGTAACTCTACATTAGTCATACTCCCAGATTGTATGACCATGAAGGGGATACTGAAATGTAGGTGTTGAAGTTACAAAAATTATACTACCCAAGCTGACATGACCAGAATAAATTGTTTGCACAGAGTAAATTTAAGATTCGTCAAGCTCGTCATATCTGAAAGTTCAATGGTTCTCTTAGTTACTCAAAATTAATCCGCATCACTTTCTGCGTAAGTTGCGGGAAGTGACTCCGAGTCTTCTCTTTCTCGCCTCGTAATGCTCAAGGTCAAAGACCATCGAAAGAAGCATTTCCCAAGCAGTCACCAACGATGGAAACCAAACCGAACAAAAGAACCCAGACAGTATAAAATCAATTGAGAAATCTGTCATTTCAAAAAAAGAATTTCCTTTCGCATAACATCCACGTGCTAGGACAGTCAATCTCTCCACTCAATGGCTGTAGTCTATCAATACTTCCTTCAAAGCAATTTCCTAGGAACAGAAAAAACTGATTCAAGACATCAACGCGATGTCCCAATAAGAAGACCATCACGTCAAATTAATTCAAAGATTTATATCTTACGTCGATAGCATCACGTCTAGGTGTTTTAAGACTTGAAAATTAAGCGACGTGATACCATCAACACTATTCACTTGCAAGGTTCCCGATATTGACCTAAAAAAAGGTATTAACAGCTTAGTTTCTCCTTTGGTCCGTCCAAACACGTAGCTTCCGTCGTAGCACTACGGAAGCAATGTGCAAGTTTATATATTATTTTGTTCGCATCGGTTTCTTTACCTTGTCTACGACTCCTGACATCTCCCTGCTACTCGTAAATGGATTCATGAAATCAACCTGACATTAAGCCTAAAAGTACCAAGGTAAAATAGGAGACAGCGTAGTGGACTGTGTCTCTTAGCCCCAATTTTTCTCAAGAACAAACCTCACACAGCTGACTGAGGCTTATTACAATGCATACGTGTGAAAAAAAAAACTTCTTGATTTCCATCTCAATCAATCGCAATCTACAATCGATGCAGTGAATAAAATCAAGTGGGAACCTAGACGCAAACTGTAAGAATATATCCCGAACGGAAATATTCCCAAGAAAAACGGGAAAATAGTGAGTCATGTTGGCAAATATGATTGAACAACAGCCACATGTGACAAAGCGTATTGTCAAGAAAACAAAAATTTAATTGAAATCTGACACATACATCACGATTGCATCAAATTAAAGTTAGAATATTTGTGATAGACACTCGTATTTTAGTCCCATGCGTAGCCTGGTAAATCGTGCTCAACTCATCTATGACTTCATTTTCTATAACAGCAACGACTAACCACTAACTAGCTATATTTGCCAGGAACATTGTACCAAGGTTAACGAAACATTTTCATATGGTATTCAGCTAAAACCAATTCAGACGGAATTATAAATGAGTTACAAGAACAATTTCGTCCTAACGTTACCCTAAATCCTGGGAAGATTAACCAACAAATTCTTCTTAGTGTGCCTGCATTAGCTCTTAGCACTTGGTTGTTAATGGAATTTTTCCAACTGTGTATGACGACCGCTAAATGGTCACCATTCACTGTGTGTTTAAATCTCAATGAACTAGTTACGCACGCGAATGGGATTCCTAAACATTATGACGCACATGATAACACTCCTGAATACGGAAAAAACTGATTAATTTTTTTCTTCTAAGGAATCATGCATATATTCGTTATGCACATTTTGAGATTTTTACCGTCGCCTCCCTCATCTAGTCACAGTATTTTGAAGCCTTCCTCCCCTTGCGAAACAAATTTTAAAACATTTTACTTTTTGTAAACAATGAAATAAACTGAACGTCCTTACGTGAGAAGTTTTTTTATTCCTCAGTGCCAAACAATACGCATTTCGTGGACACCGTGTTCAAGTAACGAATAGAACAATTACCATTTTTCATATTTGTTTATTTACAGTTCTTCTCTACATGGCGCATCTTCTGGCAATATGTCGACACTCTAAGGCAAACAGCATTACTCAATTTTACGAATTTGCACTACAGTTAGGCAACTTAAAATTACAAGTGCTTTTACTCTCCTGAAAGTACGTTCCCTACTTAAATATGGGGTCCGCCATATGTTCAGACTTATCCTTCCATAATACTGTACGACTGCCGTAGTACCATACAATTTTACCGCAAATTTCACACAATTTACGCCATCGAAATTCCGTTGTATTAATGTAGAAAAAAGTATCTATGAAAGAAACAGCTCATATTGCACTATACTCGACAGCTGGGATGGTTGAGCAACGAATCTTTAACAAGTTAGTGTTTTGAGAGATGCACTCTACCATATATGCCCCTCTGCATAACAATTCTTTACTTACACCGCCCCCCACCAACAGTGTGATGCGATAAGTGGATGACACCACGGGACTGGACATTACTCAATTGAACACTGACAATCAAAACTACATTTCATTAAAATTATATCTTCCTCAATTAAGTAAATTGGAAAAAAATTGTTCAAATATTAAAATCGAGTCAGCGTTGCCGACTAGCAGTTTTCCCGATTTTGGAAATTTTCAACTACCGTCGGGAAATTATGTTCCCTACTCATTTCGTTCCCATTCTAATGTAAAATAGTAGATGAACTAAATCATTATTTCATTTGTCGGGAATGGGCATTTTACGGGAACTTTTCGACGAATTTTTATTTATCTGTGAAAGATTAGTTTACTGTCCTTAAACATATTTCTAAAAAATTACTGAATTAAAAAAGTGCACTATCAATTTTAAACACATTCAATCTATTTTCACCGGGGTTGCAAAGTGTGATTGCGCTATGTGAAACTCCATTGTTCGTGAGATCAAATGGCTAAAAAACAAGGTATGGTTATAAAAAACCTTATTTTTTAAGGTTATAATACGTTATTTTAAAGTAAGAATACCGATCAGGAAAGTAATGCGCAAATACCGTTTAGGAATTATACTATACCCGAGTTTCATTGTATAAGTGATAAGCGGAATAACGTCATGCAGTTACTTATTTCCAAGTCCTTTAACGGTTTAACATCTCGAAAACATAGCCATAGATTTTTTTCTGAGAACTTAGACAACAGGGCTGAGAAAAAGTGTTGTTTTCGAAGTTCATAGCTAACAGCGTGGAAGTTTCAGTACGATTTGAGTGAACATCAAGCGAACAAACAAAAAATATTAAAAAATAAAGTGAGATGTTTTGTGAATTTATGTATCAAATCTAAGTTAGTGACATTTATTTATTAAAAATTGCAGATAATATGGGTTTTTGTATGTTTTGGTCGCAGGAACATATTAAATTCCTTTCCGCGGAAATGTTTTCTGACATTTCTTTTCGATATGAAGTACTGAGGAAACTAGAGCCATGTCTTCCTCTCCTCAAAGCTGAAAAGCTATAAAGCTTTTCACATCCAGATGACAGGAAGTACGATTCCAACTTGCAACTATTAGCTTTTTTATACACTTCACAAAATTCTCCAATGTAAGTAAGGACACTTGAATGAGAACGTCATTGGAATTTTGTATGTTAACTTTGGTACAAGGATAATACCTAGATATCGTTCAATAATCGCAGGAGTTAATTTAGATATAGTTCTTTTTCCCCACTGTACTTGAAAAATCATTGTCCCGAAGTGTGTAGACATTAGTAATTTGATTTTTTGCGTTTAAATATTCGGTAATTTGATCACCAGGGGTTGCGAGGTAATAATAATTAGTAACGTAAAAATGTATTATGTCGAGACACTCACCCCTAAAGAGCTCTCCCACTCAAATTTCAACAATCTCGTCCAACACTTTAACAATGACGAATAAGATTGGTAACACGATCGAGAAGACAATGGTACCACAACAACAAACATTTCGCAATTGTTTCAATGGATCGAAAGTACGAGTCACGGGCATGGCGCCAGCAAGTGGGAATTATACATTGTTATTCTGATTTCTGTCACTTTGCCTGTTTACTAATTCTATCTATAGAGTTTTGTATATTTTTTCGATTTTTGTAAATGATATATTTAATTTATCAGAATTGATGGGATGGTCTGCTTGCTTTCAGAGAGAAAATTAGTACATTGTACTCCACATGGTCAAGTAACTGCTTTACTACAGATTTATTATTGTAATTATTTTTAATAATATAACTTGGTACATGTAAAAGTTTAAGTTATTGAACTAACGCAAAATTCTGGGGTGGGCAACAAAAATGTTTTCGCTACGCAAGTCCCCCACTGCTGAACAGAATTCGAATAATATTTCAGATGTACTCTCACTTTTGTACTTGTTTAAGTGAAAATTAAAGTTTTGTCAGTCTTATCATAAATTAATATAATAGTGATTACATGTTATCATCATTAAAACATTTAAGAGCGGGAAAAAGTTTTTAAAAAATGAGTTTCTCAAATCAGGACTGTGCAACGTGCACGATCGTTGTATCACGCATGAATGCTGCCAAGACAATTTCGAAACAGTTCGTTAGTCATGACACGAGTAATTTCTAAAATGTTTGATGGAGATTATCCAAAGCATCAGCTCACGTAGTGACAAGAAGCAAACATGATTCATGGGGGTGGGCGAAGGTCGCCTGAGAAGGACAAACTATTCCGAACGCGATGCATTTTAATCGGATCCGTACAGAGACAAATTACGTTACTTCGTGCTCAACTGAGGCAGAGTTAAAAACACCGAAGCAGTATTCAAATGTTGCGGCAGTCTCAAAGTTTCCCAAATGCTGGAAAANAAATTTGTATGGATTTGAGGAAATAACCTTAAAATTGTTTTTCGATTATTAGTTGTCTAGGGGGGAGGGGGGCTAAGGAGGCTAAGGGGCCTATAGCCCTCCCCCTCCCCCATTGGACCTGAACTTTCAACAGATATTGAAATTGATAAAATGTGTCTTTATCCTTTAATATGTTTATAATATTTAGCCCCCCCCCCGTTGATCAAGGTCTAGATACGCCACTGCAAGTACATATAAGCAGTGTACATTTCAATGTTATGGAAGTTGTCGGAATGGGTCCCAGGAAATCCACCCAAAAATTTTACATTTGAAAGTACATATTGCTAACTTACAATGTGTCAACGTTTTAGGAACGCGGAGCAAACAATTCAAACGTTGTATTAATGCCAACAACTTTAAGGTAAATAAATTTTCATTGAGAATTCCGCCATTGCCCAACCACGTTTCTACGGATCTGGTTGTACATGAGTATTTCTTGACAATTGTTTCTTTCGTGGGAAAAGAGAGTTGTAAGAGACAGAAGTGAAACGTTTCAGAAGGACATTTCTGCTCGCGAACAGCTTATTTTATATAACAGTTGCGGCTCAAAATAATTTTTACCTTCGAAAACGGGCCATTTAAGTGCTTTAAACATTTGTAACACCACGGACAACCCTCCAATAAAGACGCTATGCTGATAAAGCACGCTTACTTCGGGTCTACGAACTCTTACTCAATTTCGTAATAATAATAATAATATAATAATTATAATAATAATAAATTTATTGTCAAAAACAGTACAAACTGCGTATGACCACGTGGAGGACAACAAACTAATTTACTCTGCGGAAGCAAGCAAGGGACCATCCCATCAATTACGACCAAGGGCCCTAAGGCAGAGGCGGATTCAAAAATTTCAGCAAAAGTTCCTAGATAAAATAAAAAGTTAGCTGCGAGTTATAATAC
>NNCF01126594.1:395052-409600 GCA_002313205.1 Laupala kohalensis | reverse complement strand
AAAAAAATTGATAATTTTCATTATGTCATTTTCTGTATATTTCCATTAAGTTTGATTTAAATAATGAAAAAAAATCAAAGGAAAGACAATTAATGATCTCGTTGAGGATGGTGATTTTTTTTATAATTCCCATTTTTAGACAGTTAAAATGAAATTATAATTCCTTTAAAAAAGTGGGGGGGGGGGCTGCAGTCACTGGTGACTACTGTGACTAATGCAGCAACACCTTTCCCATTCTGTTGCGCCGATTTTAAAATGACCGTGCACAGAAATTGCATCGAATGCGCAGGATTCTCCAGGTTCTTAATTTTATCACATTTCGACCAGAGCACGGCATTTTGTATCTTCCACCAGTTGCTATGATGCATGTATCTCAAACGTCAATGTCGGAGGCCATATTTTGAGTAATTTTGCACAGCAAAAAATGTGCACCACAAATAGGAAATTAACAGTTCAAATTTTAGATGTGAGGGATATAGTCACTAACCCCAACATTCATATGAAAGAGGGTTGCAGAAGGCGTCATCTCTGACAGAGAAACAAACACACCGTAAAATTTTGTACTCATGATTATAATATTTTTGAAAAATATTAATAGAATATTTTTTAACTTTCTATTTGCACACAATATAGTCGCCAGCCCCATAGAAAAAAATAATATTTTTTAAATTACGAAAAATGTATTATGATAAAAATATTTAGGAAAAGTACCCCCTGGACTATCTCAACTTAAAAAGTTACAGGAATAACAAAAATGAAGAACGAATGCAGATTACTTGTTTTATTTTGTTCCACAATGTGCTGTGTGTGCGTTTTCGTAGTTAAAACTGGACTCTTTTCTGCTAATCATGTTATGTTGGGAGTCGCTCAGTTTTCGCTTGGAGTGGGTGGTGGATAGATGTACCATGAGCGTAAACGGACATATTAAAAAGGCACCCACCCGAGAGTGTCACTGAGCTCATGACTCTAATGTCTCGAGTAGTGCAATTAGAAGTGATATAATGTTTTTAAATATTTAAAGCTAACAGTCATTCCATATCAAATAAACCAAAATTATAACAAATTTGAAAAAAAAGATGGTGACAATTGATCATTTATTTACATGCGGACGGCGGTCTATTGTAGTAATTAATCACGAATTTAGTTATTTTAATAGTTACGATTTATAAAAAATTTATTCCGAATAATTCGATATTACATACTTGAATTTTTTTGTTTTGTTAAATACATATTGGTGGGTATTCTGTTTATTATCTACGTGTATATTGTTATACACGTAGCTAACTACTTTTATTCGTATCTTAGGAGTGCGCTAAAATTTTCAATCCGCCTCTGCCCCAGAACCCTTGATCGGAATCGATGGGATGGGATGGTTCCTTGCTTGCTTCCGGAGAGAAAATTTGTTTATTGTCCTCCACGTGGTCATAAACAGATCGTAACTTTGGCAGAAAATTTACTTACATGTTTATTGAAAAGTTAATACGTTCAAACTTCCTCGATGATTCCTGTAACATGGGGTTTCCTGTTTCTCTCCGCCGTGAGGGTGGGAGTTGGCGAAAATAACACCCACCCCTAAAATTTCAATTGTTATAAATTTTTCTTTTAGGGGCCCAGTTCTTTGGACGTACATTTGAGTCTGCAAAAACTCGCAAGTGAAGACTGCCGAGATCGACGTATTTTATAGTATTTCAGCGCAAACTGTTAGTTTACGTTCTTAGCGATGCCAAAAGAGACGCTAAATTCCATTGGATGACTGTCTCACATCAGCTCGTTCAAATGACGACTTCTGCGTACTTTTCCCCAGATTTTAATCAATACCCAAGCTTTCGATGTATTAAAATTTACTAAGCTGTTAACAGACGTTTAAACGTATAAACTACTAAAATACCATAATATAATTTGTTTCAATTTACTTCCACCCTAAGATTATGTCCGTGAATTTAGAAGTAAAATATCCTTAGAGTTCGTGTATTTTCAAAATTAATTTTGACGACATTGCCATCACCATCAGGGGTCTTACAACCAGAATAATAAAATAAGTTGTAACCTTTTTAGTCATTTACTACATTATCTGCCATGTCAATTTCATCTATTATCCTGTTGCGAAATATTCTATTCTCAGGGAATGGAAGAATCACTGAAACTTGAACCTGACCACTTCCGCCTTGCTTCCCATAGACGAAGAGGAAGAAGACGAGAAGGAGGAGGAGGTGGAGCAACTTATGGTGTGTGGTGCCCACGCGGCGTGGCGCGGCGGCAAGGCGCTTGCGACGTCACGCTCCGTCAGCGGTGGCAAGCGTCCAAATACGGCGCACAGCGTACGTCACAGGCTCCCAAACACCTTCGCTGGAGCAACTCCTTCCCTCCCACCACAAGGCAGCAGTATTATGCAAATCCCATTCAGGAGCCATCCTTGGCGGCCACCACGTCCAAATATCTGCCCCGAGTATACTCATTAGTCCACCACACACACTTTTCGCATGAACGGTACATTCGAGTCTAAATTTATGTCCGGGCATTCACTTTTGACTGCACAAAATAGACTATCCGCATAAACGTTTTCTCCAAAGATGTTCTAGAGCAGTGGTCAATACTGAAGAAACCACGAGTTCATTGACATCATTTGACGAAACATATCAGGTAACGAATCTCTGCAATTGTCACTCAGAAAAATTGAGTTCGGTCAACTACTGTCGTCCTTCACAAACAGACGGTCATATAAGGTGTTAGAACTGTTTACAGAAGAAAAAAAATATTGAAAAAATACTAAAAACGTACAAAAATACTCATGTCTCAGAATAGTAAGATTTATCTATGAATAGGTGACCTTTCAAACCCGATAAACATGACTCTTTTCATACAACTTCTCTCATGGCAATCGAGACACACACAAAAAGAGACATCGGGATCCTTTCCCGAAGTCAAAGAAAAAAAAAGATTAATAAAGAATACAATAATATCTCGCATTACGAACAAATTCGTAGTCACGGAAACATAGAAGGGGAAGGACATACGGGACCGGAGACCACTCCTAAAGGCTTGCATTTTCAAAAACTTCAAATTTTAAACTAAAATACAATTATAATTAATAATTATACAAACATATAAAAATACAAAAATAATTTAAGCATTTTAAGGGTTTATAAACCCATCAAACACTTATCACCTTCATAACCCCCCACACACACACACAAATCCTGGATTCACATGGGAGTAAAGCTTCAGTTCACAACAAGGCTATACATCTCGGGAACCCAATATGATGAATTTTTAAAAAGCATGACAATTACCGTATACTTAGGAAGTTAATAAATAATTATTAATAACTATCACTATCACTCCAGATGCTGAAAACGAACCACGTAATGTAACTAGGATCAAGAGTGGATCACATAGCTCATTCCACCTGATCGCTCGCACGCGTCACTGGCGACGAATCAGCGACAGCCGAGCAACGAATTTGTACAAGGGGTGAGAGGGGAAGGGAGGGGGGGGGCAAAGGCCGCCGGAGCGACGACGAAACGTCATGAGAGCGCGGCGGCCGCCTCATCGCTCGAGATAAGATACCGCCCCGGGCCCTCGCTTCGCACACACACGAGGCCCAGCCCACGTCCTCACGCTGCAAACCCGTAATGCGACAACCACATATTGCACCACACGCAGCAACGACAGCGGCGAGCAAGATCCCCTTCCGAGACGTCGGTCGCTAACGGGGCGCATCACGCCGGGGTTCGTTCGCCAAAGTGCGGTTGAGCGGAGAGGAGGGTGGAAGGAGAGTTTAGTGGGAGGGGCGTGGGAGCTCCGACTGGCCTCCACACGGCTCCAGCAATCGATAGTTGGTGGTGGTCGCGCACGCGCTCGAATGCCATGCTAGGGACAGAAAGGGCGGCCGCGTTCGACAGGTGAGGGCACTGAACACGGCAATCAACTAAGGCAGCGTATCTTATCCCACGGTCACGGTATCTTATACCATCACCAACCAGTACGTCATTCACGTTTTTCCATTATAAGAAGAAAACGAAAAGAAACTTCCGTATTTTCTCAAAAAAATGACGACTTCATTCGAGGCAATCGAAACAAAATTATATACAATCTGTTAGTTTTATTTTGTCAAGAACAAACTTTACTTTGTTCAAAACTTCCATGCAAACTCCTACGCTATGAATTCTGGGTAACAAAAAATTATAATTAACAGTCATAATGGTGAAAGTGTTTGTCTCAACTATACATATAGAATGTTATCACTGACTCGAATCGAAACTTTTTTCACAAGAAGTAACGAGTACACTTGTCCCCTCCAGCGTATTTCTATAAAAATTATCAACTTAATTACACGTTTCAAATGGTTCTCAACCTTGTCCACCAATTTGATAATCACACGCTACGATAAATATCTAGGTTAGCTTTTCGAAATGGGAGTTAATGCCATTGTCCTCGGTTTCGGAAGAAACGATTCCCAACGCAAGGTCAACGGATTCAAAGTGGAGGCCAAACGGAATAACAGTGCTGACAAAATTCAAAAGATTCAGCACATTGCGCTTGCTTGCTTGCTCGCTCGCTCGCGCTCACACACACAAATTCCCTCAACGCTTCACGGAATGTAAAACAAACGAGAGCTACATCTTGTTTAACTTCCGACAAGAGAATTTCAACTTTATCACAACACTTCCAAACATTCTCGTTCTACGGTTATCATATTATTGCCATATTCTCCCACTATAGAAGGATTAGTCCAATTTCCATTTATTTTTTCTCATGGCAGAGAAAATTAATCAATTAAATAAAAAAAAAATCCATACAAGTTATTTTGAAAATACATGGAACTTATTAAAGAATTATTCACGCGAAACCCTACAGCTGAATTTTTTTTCTCTTTTCTCTCATGGGGAGATTCCACATTTCCTTGAATCAACTCCTTTCGCCTCTATTTTTACAAAAAAATAATAATAAAATGTGTACGCATAAGTTTGCGTTCTTTTCAGAGTATCTCTGTACCCAAGAAATAGAAGATCTGCGTCGGTGGCTCAGGTGTTACCGTTATTACTCATCACCAAAAGTCACTCCCGGGTTCAATTCCCGGTGGGGTCTGAAAAAAAATTTGTAGTTTTTTCACATTAATGTCCTTCAGTTCATATATAGCTGTGACTACTGAAAAGCGAACCCCCCTCCTTCCTTTATCCACCTCCTAGTACTCCTTGTATCAATAACTATTACTACTCCTAACCCCTCCACGTGGGCCAAGTTGTTGGAAAATTCAGCGAACCGGCCCACCTACCAAAGTCTAGCTGCCGTACGAAAAGTTACCAAATTGGGGAGAACTGCCAACTTACTCAATTGATTCCTCCTTTGTCGTACATTACTCGACTAGTGATATTTTCATCTTTTATGTTGTATTCACTACCACCAAACTTGACAAAAACCTATAGGAGTACCTGTCCTTAAAATACTCGTTCTTTTATCCTTTGTAGAGTAACATAAAATTAATATTCCTATTAATCAAATACATTGCATAAATTATCCAAGAAATCTACTTTCAACGAAATTCATTTTACGGCAGTCTGTGTTGTTTCCATAGCGTTGGTACACCCGCAAGGTAGTGTAAGAGCTACCAAACGATTTTAATATCAAACGACAATCTCAGGCAGTCCAAGTCATAACGAGTGTCGGGGTTTTTGTTCTAAAATATTGGTGGTGGCCATCCTGAAACACCACTCGAGTCCGCTGTCTTTGTTCTTTTGGTGTCCAAACTCTCGATAACTTGAGTATAACAATAGCCCCCCCCCTCCTACCTATCGCCCCCCTACAGATAAGCTGCAATAGCACGCTAAGTTCCTCAACTACAAATACTACAAACATTTAAAAATAACTCTTGCCTTTATGTGAAAATGCTTTTTTTAACTGACAGCCATAGAATAATAGCTAAAAACGATTCTGATGTTGACAAACGTACCTGAGCTGAGAACAATGGGAAGGTCTTTCCAGACAACTCAGACGTATCCTCGGTAAGTATCTCCCGGACCGTTATAATCCTTTGAGGAATCTCAGGTATATGCCCCCATTGAAATCGTTTAAGGAATAAATTTCAACACAATTATTATTACTTAAATTTAAGAAGTCAGTCTTATAACTTTTGAAGAGAACATATTGTAAAGACTGTGAAATGGGGTTTAAGCAAAGATTGTTCATGTGCAACAATTATATGAACCGAATCGGGTTGGTTAGGTTTTTAGTTTATTTTCAGTTGATAGTGGAACAAGGAACGTGAAGATTCGACAGAATGTGCACAACCAAGTTTGAAACTTATTTAATTGAGTACATTTGGAGAAGTTTACATAGAACTAATGAAAAATTATTTACAGATTTTATAAATGCTATAAATTATTTATATCAAGAATAATTAATGTAAAGTTATAGATAACTTTTATATGAAACAAAACATTTTATAATAAAAATTTTCATACTATTGCAAATATTTAATTTTAGAAGGTTATTTACTTCGGAGAGTAGCATATGAATGTACTCTGAACTATAAGTAGGAAAATGACCCTTAAACCCTCGATGGGGGCATATAGCCCTACCCGCGATTCTTCAAAGAATTATAAAGGTTGGAGAGATACCATGGAAAGGTTTGGGGGAGGGGGGGTGTCTGGAAAGGTCTCTCTATTACCCTCAGCCCAGGTACGTTTGTCCCATCAGAATCGTATTTAACCAAAATAATTTCATACAACGTATATTTGAATATTTATTAATTGAATAATAATTTTTTTTTGTGGGGCTTTAGGGCTCGTCAACAGCGAGGTCATTAGAGCCCTTAAAACTTGTACAGGTAGGGAAAATGCAGTTACGCACTAGGGAGAGCCAACATGACTCTCCCCGTGTGTGGGACTCGCCGAATGACTCAGCCATACCCAATAAAAACCCTCCTGCATTACAACTCAAAACACAAATTCCAACATTACTAAAAACGACTTTACTAAAAACATTTTTTTTTTAAAAAAAGGTGAAAGAGGAAAATGAAAGATACCCTAGTCCTAATAGCTTCGGGATCGAAAAGACGAGAGGTCAGAAAAGAGAAAGGAAGGAGCATGGCACAAGTAAGTGGGAGCAATGCCATTGAATAATAAAAGGTCAAGCTTTCTCAGCCAGAAATATTTCAAACAAGATTAAATACATACTTCCCTCTATTACAATATCGGAAACTGAAATAAATTGCAACAGCAACAAGACCGTCAACATCGTTGCAAAACACATTACCACGGTTTCCTACAACTATGTAATTACAGGAAGCCAAAACAAAACTAACATAATCAGAGGAGCGCGCGAATTTCGAACTGTCGCGACGACCAGTCAACAGAGCATGGCTTACGTATTTCAATGAATCAGACAGTGCAGAAAACAGTCCCGTCCAAACACTCCTCGAACGTCCTTCGAACTACGACACGCCTAGGGAAACCGGGACGGATAACAATTCGAGTTTGGAAGTAGCGGAATGAAATCAAAAGAAAACTTAGAAGGGGCAATAGAAGACGTGAGAAGCAAGATCCCAAAAATCGGAATCCCAAGGTCAAAAGGCATATCTGCAGACATGAATAGTAGCTCTTCCACAACAGGTAAAATTAGTCGGTTTAATCTAAAACTACCAATGATAACTTACGAAAGGTTTCGATATTTACTTCCCGCTAACCTCGAGATCCTACTAACGTAATTTCAGAAAACTTTCCTCGAGACATAAAAATCAAAATGTACCGATATTTACCTTCCTAAATGATCTAGAATAACTCTCTCTGAAAACCTCTCGTTCCCTGTTGGACGACTATTTTGTACACTTAGATTACGACATATCAAGAGGCACTACACGGAAAGATAATTCCGAATTAACATGTAATTCCGAATTTACTAAAATTTTCTTCCACAAATTTCTTCAGAGAAAGATATATTTGTTTTATCATTTCCGCAATTATGGGAAAGTAAAGGATTTGATTTATTACTTGTTAATTCAAGTCTTATATTTTTAATACGCCTCCACGGCATGGGCTGCTTAAACCCTTGTGATCTCCACTATTTAGAATGATAGCCTCCTCTTGTAAGATAGGAATAAGAATTTGTTCGCACCACTATAATACAAATACGCCAGTTCAAGAGAAATCCAATACATGGTTGGAACACAACAAAAAGTTGGAGGTAATTTTACAATTTATATCTGATGCAACATATCAACAGCGGCTTCGACCTAAGCAATTGCGAAAATTTTGGACAGAACATGGAAATTTTAAAACTTAAAGATTTGGCAGGATTTAGGATGAAACATGAATAATGGGTCAAGCAAGAAAAAGTTTTTTTCGGGATTGTTCATTGTATAGTGAGAGATACGATTATTATACGTGAGAAACATGAGGGTGTAAGACCAAATAGTAGTCACTTTCCCAAAATACTTAATTTTGAACACTTCCATTAATAACAAGCAGTGAAGAAATACAAACAATAATTAGATATGTATTGTTTTTAATACGAACTCACCAATTTACATGATTTTTATTCAATGTGGTATATGGTTAACAAGATACAGCTATTTTCGACTTCATGTTTCGCAGGTACTGTTAATTGGATGACATTTATAAATTAGAGGATGTAAAGAATGAATAGCGAAAAAAGGGACAAACATCTTTGCTATAAGCAAGTAAATTATGTTAAGTACGTGATGATACATTATGATTACGGATGGCAGTGAACGGAAACTTTCATTTAAATAAATAATTTAAACCTACGCAAAACAGTACTTATCTATTGAAGGTTCGCGAAAGAGGATAAATCATACAATATTGCTAGCCATTCGTAATTTCGTTAGGAAATAAGGTATATATTTCAAATGGTAAAACAATTAGCATGCTCAGATGAAAACAAATGATAAAACTGTATCAGGAAACTCGAGACAGGTATCAAACAACAAATTGAAGATTAACGTCGATTTCTTTGGGGGACAAAATTCCTCTAACACCGGTCCCCGAGTGTCCTTTTATCATAGCGTTCAACGATATCCGAAAATACTTTGATTATTTTCATGATATAATAAGTTATATTTGTTTGTTAAATACAATTCCCCAAGTTTGTGCAACAGAACTTAACGCTCGGAGGCAACAAATACATGCTTAAGATATTCTTCATAAATAAATTTTGACATATTGAAAGACAAATTTGTGTTTCTGTAGTACTAAAATCAATGCTGAAGTTATTTTTTTTTTGTTTCTCTTTCACTTCCAAACAACAACAATTGACATGAAAAGGAGACAAGGGATTTAGTCGTACATAGATAATAAATAAATAAATATACGGTACAGAATTTTCTGTCGTGACTTAAAAAACACAACGAAGGTTTGACTTGAATGTTACCAATATAACAAAAAACAATTCCTTCGTCGCGGTGGAAACTACTTTTAGAAACTTACAAATCTGCTCGTGTTCCGGTCTTAGCTTCAGACACTTCCAACCGGTCTCGACATACAAACAACACAAAAACCCGTTCACCAACGTTGAAACACGATTCTTGAGAACACTGGTATGACGTTTCACTTTGCCTTCGCGACTCGTTTCGCATAGCGTTATTAGCAGCATAATACGTAGACGCAACAGGAGTAGTAATAACAGCGTGAGAGGACTGCACAGAGGGAAAAAGTCTGAGTTCGTTCTCTTTGTGTCTCTGAGTTGACAAGCGCATCAAAACAACGCCGTGGCATAAGTGTATTGCACACAGTCACCTCCCAGGAATTGTAATCTGATAAAAATAACGTCATCCAAGGTAAACAATCTGTTCGTTCGTATATTGAGGTAAAAATCGTTCCACGTTCCAGATTAATTTGAATTGCCGGTTAAAGACCCAGCATATAATGGATTCCCACTGGGTTGCTAGAAGAGTGAAGAATGAAAAAAACTATAAAACTTATCTCCACATCAAAAAGCAACATTTGACGACCTTAAGCGTACCGGGAATACTTTTGACAAACGAGTAAAATAGTAATATTCAAACTAATTTTTTTGTTCCACTTAAGGAAACATACATGAACGATCTATTTCTTGATGTTTCGAGAACAGTTCTATATACATATATTTCTTTAAATTTTCTTAACGGATTCCCCTGTGAATTTCGACTTCGTGATACAGTGTGCCCCATAGAATAACACATGGAGCATGTAGCACCCAACATTAACTGCATTATTAGATTTTACTAATACCCACCATCTCATACCCGATTTGCTATAATTTTTGAGTTTCAATATTTCTTCCGGCAGAAATGTCTCTTATTTCTGCAAAGCGAATATGTTAGTTGCCAGTTCTAGAGATGGGGGATATATTACGCACAAATCACTGTACTGCACAACACGTTCTATTGGGTCACAGGGACAGTGCTGTCAGAAATCGCCAAAAATCAGTTCACAGGCGCCGGATGCCTCGGAGGCAAAAACCGGTCTCCGCTATTACAGCCGCAAGCACTGGTTCGCTCTCTGCAAGTCGGACGCAGCCGCTTTCCAGTCTTCAATAGCTTCCTGCACTTCCCTCCTTTCCATTTAATGACTAATGGTCACTCATTCACGCGAGAAGTTGCGGCGTCATCCTTGTCCCGGTTTTATCAGCACGTCACTAACGTCGAACATCATCTGAATCGTCCACTCCCTCACCTCCTGGACACACTTCAACGAGTCACGTCATGTGGCTCAAACACAAAGAAATACGCTATTAAACTCTTCCTCGGGTTTCGTTCGTCGATCTTTCAACTGGAAAGTTACGTTGAATTACAAGTACAAGAGGCGATCATCTATACATAAATATTTCGCAACTTTGAAAGCAAGTAGTATCGTTGGCACTTACCAAGATGTGATCAAATGAAGCATCAATATCAAATTTACAATTTATTCTGACGATGTTTTACGAATACGAAACAGTAACCGAACTATAGCTGAATCAATACGAAATTGTTGTCAAGCGGCACAATATTTGGTGTTCCCAAGCAAGTGGCAGCGAAGGAGCCGTTATCTCTAAGAGGGGAAAAAATTGCTTCCTTCTACAACATAAGGAAGATTTGCAAAAGAGCAAATTGAAATATATTCCGATGTTTTCATGTCATATAATCTATATTCTGTAATATTTATATTTCCAATTTTCCTCAATCTATGACATACACTGCACAGAGCCAACTATAATTTTCTTCCAAATAGTATTCCAAACAGCACTTATTGGACTAGATGAACCCCTAATTAAGATTTTCGGTACGAACTGTAACTACAAGTTTTTTATGATGTATTGTCTCATTTACGAACAAACAAATTCTGAGTACATGAATATAATAAAAATGTTTGCTGACATTGCAGAACTTGAAGAAACATTCTTTTTACGTGTTGGCCATTCCGCCTTCTGCAGAAATATCACAGAATTAATAGTTGGAGAAAACCATATCACGGAAGAGCAACCAATACTCGTTACACACACAGTAGGATCCCTTCGGCCTCTGTCAGTTCGACCGGCCTCCAAGGCATGAGTCACACCTTCCAGACAGTTCGCCGCTTATTTATCTAGCTTCCGATTACTGTACACGTACTGTACTGCACAGCTGAGTGATATTCGATACTATACTTTGTAATTGATTTTCTGTATGAGTCATTCTTACCAGCGTAGTATTTCATTACCCTACTGGAGTGAAGATTTCCCAGTAATACGCACACGGGAACCCAGAGTATCACGAAAGCAACAAATGATGAAGAGAATGGGTATCTAACATTTCATTTTCAGGGTAACCACACTTCATTAACTTTCTGGGTAACTAAACTAAATACTTTACACGAGTTCATTATGCTTCGAGTAATTTCATCAGCGAAGCAGCTCACGAACGTACGATTCCAATTCAACGTCTAGTTTAAAAGAAATCATAAAATATACGTACCGATTTAAAATGAAACATTACGATACCCTACCTACCACACAACCTTTGTACTAACGACTTATTTATTGCAATTAGTTCGCAGAAAATGGAATATTAAAAATAAATCACCTTGTAGAAACTAGATACAGCCATTATTCGGTTAGACCTGCTGTATTCTAAACCGGTTTACGGTATTGTCCTGAGGTGAGCGACCAAGAGACTCATATCAGTCTACAAGAGGCGAAGAGATGTGTAAATGGCACTGAGGTACTTTCAAACAAAACAAAAAAAAACATTCACTGAATCGAACGCAAACTCAGTCTCATTTTGGAAAAGCAGTTAGTGCCGTCGATTTATCTTGAACTTTCTCTACAAACAGAATTTGAATCTCGTAGACCTGCCGAGCCCAACGCTCTAACCGATTCAACTGTCAAAACGAAAAATTTGCCCTTCGCATTCTGAGGATTATGTATTAACATCGGTAAATATCTTGCGTTATCTGATCGGCTAAAGTACTGCGCTCGTTAAGCCTAGGGTTTCAGAATCGGTCCTGACTGGGGTGGGGATACATAACTATCATTCAAACGCTAAGGTAATTTTCTATCCACAACCAGGACCTGATTTAGAAACCTTATTAGTTAACGACACCCAACATAATGTATTTCCTGGTATCAGTTTGAAAAAAATCATTGAAGGCCTGTAAAAGTAACAACCCACGTCTTCCTATCTGTTGGAACAAATGTAACTTCTAACCCTTTTTTGTTAATGTAATTTTTAAAAAAATAACCCAACTTTTTTTATCTTTAAAACAAATTTCACACAATGCATGATTTATTGAATAACATTTCGAAAATCTTTCAAAGGTTAACCTCGATCATTTTACTAGTATTTTTAAACATTCTACGTCTCTTTCAGTATTATCACTGTTTTTGTTCGATTTTTTTGCTGGGAACGGGATTACAATAAAGAAGAAACATTTCAGAATATTCTACACAGTAAAATTCGACTGCTACCTAAGGGAGTGGAATTATTTTATATTGATACTGTGTCATCGTCATATTCACAATTTCTTACAGACAACACATTTTCATTACTGGAATATTTTGGTCTCTCTGGCTTTCAGACATCTCCCAGTGACCCAACCTCTTGAAATTTCAAAACTAGTAGTAACTTCTAGTACTGCAATACTTTCTCAGTTTTCTTTCAAAATTTGTTTCAGAAACGGTACGCGTAAGTGCATGCAGTAAAATGTCATTATACCTATTTGTTTTTCCATAATGTCATTTTTAATTAATATGAGACAAAAACATACTTATAACGAAAAATTATCCTTTTATTAAATACGAGATGACTGATGGTTCACTATGTATAAGTAACATTAACAATGATACGAGATAGATAAATAATATTACTTTGCTGTGTATTGCTTCGTACACGAACATTACTCTATCCTTCTCCATTTCAGTACATATTGATATGCTTTCCGTAACTGAAACCCAAAATGAAACAAGTCCGGGACTTCATACATCGAAAAAAAGTGGACACCCAAACCAAGAAATATGGGTGGAGGTATTAAATGTCGTTCACCAAGTCAATGGCCTAGGAATATTTTCTCCCACAATTCGTTTCTAAGATACTCTAAAAAATAATATTCTGCCGAAGAAAATCTAGAACTAATAGCAAATGTAACACTTTGTAACTGCTTCTTTGACAGTAAATTTGAATTAGGATCCTAATTCAAGATCCATTCGTATTTTACCGTCAATACTGGAAAGCTCCACTCGAAATTTTCTCTAAGCGTCAAGTTAAAAAATGGTATCTGCTAATAAATTTCATTTTAGTTTTTCATTCTAAAACACTTTCATAATAATATCCAACTACCTGTTCCCTTGTGGGCGAGAGGGGGATTTGCAAAACTTACGGAAGGGATACTCCATACGAAATCAACAGTGCGACCATCAGGCTCACTGACCGAGGAAAAAACAGATTCAAATTGTAGGAATACGAAGAGCGAAGAGGAGGAGACAGCCAGACATAGTATGTTATCGTACTCCAGAACAAAACCTCCAAGATGAAGTATTGCGTTTCAGGGCAATCTACCAAATACTATTGTCAAAAAGAAACTTTGAAAAATTTGAAGATTTATTCCTTCTTTCGTATACGGTAATGTGAAGGCGATACTAGTGTCAGTGAGGCGAAGTGGGGAGAACGCTGATCTGGTGACTGGAAAGTTCGGTGATCATACTCCGGTTGGTCTTGAGACCACACTCGCATCACAACATCCGGACAGACTCCCAGGTTTACTCAACCAGAGATTAGAAGTACCGGTTGTATTACGGGGGTCGAACCGGCTGTAGCGTGGTGCTGGACCACAGAGACCAAGAAATTAGGGCACTCCTCCCTCTGCGAATCCCGACAGGTCAGAAAACCTAGACCTAATGTGATTCTAAATACTTTAGTTTCGATAGATTTTTATGTTGAGACTTTTTCGTTTCAACAATTTGACTATTCAACCGGGTTTTGGCCCATAAGGATTTGTAGTAGAAAGCTTCAAAATAAGTGTAGAATAAATGGGATTACTCATCACAGTTGGACCCAACCTTCGCGTGATATTCACTGGTGGAACGAAGAAAGTCTTAT
>NNCF01126594.1:379374-395025 GCA_002313205.1 Laupala kohalensis | reverse complement strand
AAGAGGAAAATGAAAGATACCCTAGCCCTAATGGCGTCGGGATCGAAAAGAACAAGAGGTGACCAAGGGAGGTCAGAAAAGAGAAAGGAAGGAGCATGGCACAAGTAAGGAAGGAGCATGGAACGAAGAAAGTCTTATTGCCATTTTGCGTGGTGACAAGAAAAAAGCATTTATTTCATATACGTCTGCCTATAACAAGCACGTTTCCAACCATCTTTCCTAACCTTTATCAATTGGTTTGTGTACATGGAAAGTTAATTGTACTTATTGAATTAAGCAATGATTTGTACATCGAAAAAAGTTTTGTGGAGCAAAATCCACTACCCAAAAGAGAAAGATTAATAAATTCTTTGTAAACATTCAATAATTATACCATATTATTTAATCCTCTTTTTTTCAGAAATGGTTGCCAGGAAGGCATTTTATACCCGGAAAGATGTAGACATACAATAGAATACAAGTGCAGGGTAATTTGTTAACAGTTTCAAGAGGGTTTTTACTTATTCTGTGCTATGTTCCGGAAAAGTGTTTTGTCAAGTTTGTAGGTGATACAATTTTGAATAATACTGTAAGAAAAAGATAAATGCTATTTAAAATATGTCTTAAAAAACAACAACAAAGACATAATACAGGAGTTGTAACAAGGTATTTTGCGAAAAACGAGACTATAAAATGAAACATTGCATGAGGTTCTAGTGTCCTTTCATTCAACAAATATTATCAAAGAAAGATAAGGACGATTTAACCTAGGATAAGTTAAGTGAAAGGTACATCATTTTTGTATACATAAATATTATGAATTAGTGAAAAAGGATAGAGCTATACTAATAATTTTTATACAATTATTTATTTTTCAATCACACTAGAAAAACTGGAGAATCTAAATTCTGTTGATGCTCTATTCCCAGATTGACTCCTCCCAGTCCGCGAGGTGTCTTGGTTGCATTAACAAGCGCTCACTCATTGAGAATTGTATCGTGAGTCTTCTACTAGCGAAGTACGGAATCGCAAAAACCAAGAAGAAAAAACTTTCTTTATATCATACAGCTCTAAAATTGGAGAGGGAAAGGATCCTAAGAACATTTAGTCATTTGTCTATAACATAGTCCTATTTCATATATCTATACATGAAATGTATCCCCATCCTGGGCCGGGTTTTTCTCCGTTTTTCCTTCGGGTAGAGGCGGATTTCTTATACAGGTTCTCTAGGCTTTGTCTAGGGGCGTGTTTATTGTAACAATAAATCGTGAATTTAGTGTTTTTTCAACTCTTATGATTTTTAAACACTATACTCAGAATAATCTACAGTTAGATAATAACTTGTACATGTAAATTTACAAACATATTTGCGTTAAATTACAAACATATTGACATTATATATGTATTATAACTCGCAGCTAACTTTTTATCTTATCTAGGAACTTTTGCTGAAATTTTTGAATCCGCCTCTGCCTTAGGGCCCTTGATCGGAAATGATGGGATGGTCCCTTGCTTGCTTCCGGAGAGTAAATTAGTTTGTCCTAACGTGGTCATACGCAGTTTGTACTGCTTTTTTGACAATAAATTTATTATTATTATTATTATTATGAATTTGAGTAAGAGTAAGCGTTACCTGCCGCCTGCTGTCATTGTCACACAACGGTCCCTACATAATATCCCTGAATCGATCGCATATGTATGATATACACTTACGGTATTTCGATGGTAGTTCAACTCCTCTCCATCAAACACCACTACCACAATAATATAATAATAATAATAAATCTAGTGATGACTATAGGCAATGTAACCTTGCTTTACGACCAGCAGATACATACGGAAAGAACAATCTTCGCAAACAGGCCAGATACAGAGAAAAAGGGATACAGAAAAAAAGTCAGTCCTGTTAATAGATGTATCTGTCCCTTGTGACAAAAATATAGTGGACAAAAGCTGAGAAACGCTCTAAATACATGGATCTTGCTATTGAGTTTAGCCGTTTGTGGAAAATGAAGGCAGAATGTCATTCCCATATCATTGGGGTTCTGGGAACGATACCTCGCGGAATGTCCAAGAACTTGGCGATGATTCCCGATACACTATTTGTACAGGATATTCAGGAAATAACTCTCCCCGGAACTGCATGTATTCTAAGAAAGGTGTTGTAAAATTACTCCACAACATATTTCCTCCTCAGAGAGCTCTCGGGAGGAAACATGAAAAATAACCGGCCTCGACATCATTTAAGCCGTGCAATAATTAAGGGATGATAACAATACTCTTAATACTAAACATTTTTAGAAATTATTATGAATGGGTATTCTGATAAATTTATAGGTGGTATATGTATTACATTTTTTACGTTTTGGCATTACTGACTAATGTTTGGACCTTTAACATCGAACCTCCGCATTTAGTTTACATCGACAGAGAAATACAGCAACGAAAAACCTCAACAAATAATGTTAGAAACGTTAGTTTTGTAACGCGAATGCTGGTTAAGAATATTTCAATCCGTACATTAAGAATTCTAGGATACAAAACTCATTAACGTCTGGAAAGTTACGAGCAATGAACAAGATACTTAAGGAAATTATGTTGCTAACTTCGCTACAAAGATATTCTAGCTTTCCCAACTTTCACACAAAGCGTCGTGGAAAGAAAATTATACAGTAAATAGAATAATTATATCTCTTACCATAATTGTTCAATTATCAGTACACCAAAACTTTAATTGTAATACAGACTTAAAACAAACTCTGGTTTATAAATGGAAAAGTAGCTTATGAGTCTCATAATTCAATCTTGTCAGAAATTGGATTTAATATCTAGAATTTTTCCTCGTGAACATAATTTTTCGAACAAAATATTATCCAAAAACGAAGAAAATTGCACTGGTTATCCCGAGTACAAAAAATCCACATTAAGCAAAAGAACAATTCCAGAAGCAGAAAATTCGTGATTCTCGAACTGTAAGTGCTTAACAAATAAAAAGCTTCCGAAGCATAACCTGACTGAATGCACATGGACATCGAAGAACTAGCAGACAACTGAAGTCAGTGTTTCGAAGTTCGAAGAAATGTTTTTGTTTATAATTAATAGTAGGACTATACGGAGAATGAAAACAACTGTCAGTCACCAACTGGTGATACATAATACTTCAAAAAACTAGTCTTAAATGGCACGTGTTATATTTCAGCCATTTTGAAAAATATAGAAGTTCAAGAACTCCGGAAATTTAAGCCCTATATACGGAAAAAACATGATCGGATAAAGCACAAATCTTGCAGTGATTATGGAAAAAATTACAAAGGTTCCCCAAAAAATAAAAAACACCACATTTCATCACGATGCGCATGAAATCACACTTAACAAACAAGTTTCCATTATTTCACGTTGCCTTGAATATGAAGTGCCGTTACCTCTACTCGTAATTATTGCTCAATCTTGTCATCCTATTTCTACAGCCGCAAACGCAACATGATATATTACGGAAATATAAAATTTATAGGTCCGAGTATAATCAGTACTCGTACTTTAACAATAAATGGGGAAACTAATAATAGGACAAACAGGTTCATATCCAATATTTTTCTTACGAAATTCCCTCCACTGACAGAACGATATAAAATAATTTAAATTAGCCATATTAGTTTTAAAAAGAATCAAAATAACAGTACATCGTTGTACTGTTGGGTTTGCGTACAAGACAAAGAAAGGAAATGTTCTCTAATATTTGTTCCAAGCATGAACCGGAACAAATTAATACACGAAAAGTAAACAAGAAATTGACGCTTAAATATCTCACATTTCAAATTTCCACAGACAACTAAAAACATAATAATTATGAAAATATACAATGTTACACTGCTGCTTAAGATTAGGGAGAAGCTTTTATTTTATCATGGAAGACACGTCATGATAGAATAATTTCGACAGATCGTAGGAGACTTTCCTTATTTCAGCGCACGATAACCGAATAATGGCACAGAAGTTCAATCTATTCGTCGATGGCACTAAGTACAAGATAACCGGACGGAAAATAAATTCGTTTTGAACAGGTTTCTCACATTCACATGAAAAGTTCTGGCAGTTCAGAACAAAAAAGGAGATATGGACACACAGTTCTATCATATACAATCTATTTTTCGTCTGCATGTTTACTTCATACCGAATAAATCGACCTTATTTTTAAAAAAAGACATATTTACTTCAAAACACAATTAAAATAGGATAAAAAAATTAAATCCAAGGTTTCAATCCTTCATGCAGATCATCAGGCAAAGCATCAGCAGCTTTGCGTGGTGATGATCCGCATGAGGAATTGAAACATTGTATTTTATTTTAATTGTGTTCTGAAGTAAATATATGTCTGTTTTTTTTAAAATAAAGTTGTTTTATATAGTATATAGTACTATCATACAAGTATTTACCAAGAAATTATGCTAGTTATCATACAAATGAACAATACATATGGACACTTCCAAGAAAACTATGACAAACATGTTGAAAAATATTCTGGAACAGTATAGTGAAAAACTTTTTAATACTAGTGTTAAAAAAGAAAGTATGTTGGGTTCTTGCAAACAAATCTATTCAGAGCTTGCAAAACAAAAATCATGTTATGGTAAATATCCATATTGCATGATAGACTGAAAATCCCACTCATTTTCTTATCGTCAAAAAATATTTCAAAAATAGAAACATATTGCAATACAAAAGCATTGCTATGGAAATCAATTAACATTTTGCAATTGGCCACTATTTTAATTTATTTTTTTGGCATGTGGAGGGTGATATAATAAAAGTACTTTAGTTCAGCAACATATCTGAATGATGCAAAAATTGGGATCTCAAAAATGGTAAAAAGTATCAAACAAAATCTTAGAAACAAAAATACACTCAATGCAACCAGAAATTCACACATTGTCAAATTTAAGCAGCAATAAAGCACACCAAAGCAATTTAAAGAAGTTGATGTGAAAGTAGAAGATAGTGATTTTAATTCTATATTTATATTTAAGTACTAAAATTCATAAAATACCTGTCGTAATGGTACAATGTACTAAAATAGAATAAAATTTAACATAATCCAGATAAACTTATTGAAGAGAAGTCAACTTAAAAACTGAAATGATAAACATTAAACTTCTATAGACCGTACACATGATCATACAAGGAATTGAGAATGTATATATCACTAACCTAATATAAACAATTAACGGACCTTTGTTCTAGAACGTAATCAAACTTTTAAAAAATCTTTCATCAATAAACTACAGGCTTCCGTTACACATTGCAACAGTAATGTGTAATAATAAATGTATATGAATAAAAGTAAACGAATAAGTAATTCACATCAATATTGCGACTTCGTAAACTAAAGAACTTAAAACGGAGCACATACATGTTTCATAACGTCAAGAAAAAATAACAACATGGAAACAAATATATCTTCATAAAACTCACCGTTTAAGGATATCCTCGAAGTGTATGAGGAGCCTGCAACGAATATAACCCACAAATACGTGTTAATCGCTTTGGGTTTATTTCAAAGAACTCGATGATAATCACAGAATACAATTTCAGGAACACAAAATCCAACTCTCGATTAGGTCATACCTGCTGTTCCAGCCTTATTAAACAACAAGCCACCGTATTCAAGCAAGCCCCACAGAGAACTAAAATCCACTGGTTGAATGACGAGAAATACTCTTCACTCGTCTAATCTTGTTCAACAAGAGCGATACAAGAGAGACGTACATATGAAACAATAGTGTCTGCAAACCTACTCACAAGAGGACAGCACCTACCACAGTACGGCTCTCCCAGAATCAGGTGTTAAAATTGGTTTCTCTATGCGAAGTCTTGAGAAACTAAGAACGTGCATAAATTCAGAAATAATGTTGATTTTGATTCAGCCCGTCTTGATCTGAGTTCAGTAATTTTTTCAATATATTCATCTCAGGACCAAAATTATTAATCGTTCACATTTAATAGGTATGTGAAACAGACGAAACCTTGGTTTATTATCTACCAGATGTCCGGATTTTTTAATCGATTCCAAGGATTTTCAACTAAATGTTGACAGAGAGTGCACCACATGAGGAAATTGGATTTCGTAAAATTTCCTTGCACTTAAAAATAAACAAAGTGGGGATTTTGCTGAACCACCCTTCAGTTACGGAATCAAATGTCCATCAGATACGATCTAGATCTAATACACACATGAAATACGAGAGAATTAAAAATATTTAACTACCTAGTTTGAATATTCGAATCTTCTGAAAAACATAATATGTAAATTATATTCTATTTCACCCACACACCACTTGTTTTGTTGTTGAAATTACGTATCCATATTAAGCAGGGGCGGTGGGATATCACACGCATATTTTATGTGTGCATATATTATACTTGTAGATATGTGTGTATTTTATATATGTCGGTTATATATAGATATATTTGTGTATGCATGCACTTTCAAATATTAGGAGAAGTAAAAGGAAAAATTTGTTTTAATTTCAGGAGTGATTGATCACCCATATCCCCTCCTAGATACCTCCCTGATATTAAGGGTCTGCTTATCTACATGAATGAAGACCATTCTGTAGCTTGGAATATCTACTTTGTCGCTAAAACGTTTTGAAGTACATAAAACTAATTCATTATTAGGGATATTATTTCAAATTTTTCTTTCTACATTATTATACTGGAGTAAAAGTATATTTTTTATTATTGTTGAATGGATGGACATGTACAGTAACAATTAGTTCAAGTATAATTTTTGTATAGTTCAGTGGTTTTTATTAATTTATTGTGCCCTAGACTACTATCATTTTCCTACATTATCATATGTTATGTTTAATGTATTTAATTGACAGTGATAGTGTATATTTGTTGGATAAGGAGTAACTATGTAAACTGCATAAGTTGTATATATATATATATAAACTCTTCAGACCATCTAGCAACAATTTTCAAATTATTCAGTAACATTTCTGTGAAATTTATAAACCTAGAACCCTACTGCCTTTTCTTGAGTCTAAAATAACTATGACCCCTGCAATAGGATAGCCTAAAATTGTATTAATTTTTGAATTTCACTAATATTTATTACAACAATTTTTTTCTCGTGAGTAAATAAGTTGCTGAAATACTTTTACATTTCATATTTCTTTCAAACTTTCATTTTCATTTCCACTTTTACCACTTACATGTACATATGGGGATGGAGCAATGTGGAAATTATTCAAACAATATAAGAAACCTAAAGGATATTGACAACTTATGAGTGCTAAACACATTTCTTTTTCATCACAAATGAAGGATATTAAATGCTGGTAAGGTATATAATAAATAGTTTCAAACCTCATTTTTTGTTTCTCATAAAGCATTTAGAATGTGTTCAAGTGAATTTGTCTGGTGCTCAAAGAGTTCATCATGAAATTTGTCCGGAGAATGAAATTTCCGGAGTGTAATTTAGTTTATCCCCCACATGGTCATACACAGTTGGCAACTGCTTTTTTTTTTGACAATAAATTTTTGTTTTCTCCATCCTGGTTGGATTTTTCTGCATTCTGACCCAGGTTTTTCTCCAGTTTTCCTTCTGGTGGTAAAGGATTTTCCATGGGCAGGAATCTCATTAATACCTTTGTTACATTAATCTCAAAGTTTTACTGCACATAATATCTACAATTCATTGTGGAATAATAAATGGGTAACAGTACATATTTATTAAATAATTTGTTTCATAAATATTAAATGCACCACTGCTCTTGGGCCTTTAATCAGAATTGATGGGACAGTCCCTTGCTTGTTCCCAGAGAGTAACTTAGATGATTATCCCCCGCATGGTCATAGGCTGTTTGCAACTGCTTTCTTGACAAGAAAGTTTAATAATTTATTTTTATTTAATATGAGAAGGAGTGGATCTTTTTTCCCTTGATACTTTATTGTTACAGAAACTAATTAATTTTCGTAAAAACTTAAGACTTAGGGGATGATTTGGCTTCAATTTAAAAAAAAAGAATATAATTTATTTTTTGTATGATAATTTTTATTTAATCTACTTCTGTATACCTTACCAGCACGTGAAGTGAATAACACAACAAAATGAATTGGCTCATTTACATTTATAATAGGAATAGTTTACTAATTTGAGGTGAAATATTGAAAGAATTTCTTTGTTCTTCTTTGAAAATTAACTCTCTGAGCTAAGTAACAGGGAAGTTGTAGGTGAATGGTGCAGAGGGTATTTATAATATGAAGTCATGCTCTTGAAGGGACCATGGTATAAAGGGGATTAGTCAACTTTCTTAAATGTTATAGGAGGCACTATTTTCCTAGTGGACTTATCCTATATCATACCTGGATTACTTAACTTTCTCTTATTTTTCTTATTGACTAAGCATGTTAATTACCTCAAAAATCATTAAATTACAGATGCAGTATAATTCAAGCATCATGCTGAGAAGACATAGTTTTATATTATATTTATTCATCTCATTGAGCTCAGTCATGACATTGAGATAAATTATGATTTTTTGTCCCAGATTTGCAAATTTTTCATCTCTAACAAAAGAGTGCAGAGGCTTGACTCAAACCCCTGACAAAGTTATTAATGTTCAAGAAACTCTAAATAATTCTCAACCAACCTGGACTGAAGATGGTAATTTGAAAAAATGTTAGAAAAATGACAATATTGCCTAACATAATTTATTTCTAATTTTATATTTTGAATTAATAAATTGTAGTAGTTTAGCAAGATGAGATGGTTGAACATGTATGATTGTAACTTTGAATAGAAATCATTTCTATTCCTTTTTTTATTTTCATTTTTTTAACATGGCTATACCCTTGAAATGCTGTCAAAATAGAATAAAGTGGTTCACACATCATAATAAATTGACAATTTGATTGCTGACCTTCAAAATAATTGGGACTGATGAGCACTAAACCTCCCTGCTCTCAATGCAGGTTTATCTGTTGTTGTTTTTTTGTTGTTTTTTATACTTTGACTGTAAGAGATGCTAGCTGATAGAAAGTTACATGTGGTACATTAGTTTCCACACAATTACATACCTTATGGACTCATCTCACAGTTGATGAGGGAAATAATGGAAAAAGATCTAGCGAAGTGAATAAGTTTTGAAAGAAAGAGAAGTAATTCATAAAAATTATTTAAAATACTTAACATTGTACCCAGTTTGATTTGATTTGGAATATATAAATGTTGGCAAATACATTAAGAATAATAGAATGGGTGGAAGTACTTACATTCACACAGATGTAATATATCTCTAAATATTTACTTTAATATTAAATGATAATACTTCACATCCATTATTTTTCATCTTTACTATGCTAAATAGTATATTTACATTCCTTGCCTGGAACTTGTTTAATCTTTACTTTTATGTCAAAATATTTGAATTTAATATTTCATTCTGGAAGGTCCTATATTGTTACAAAACAATACAACATTTTATTTCCATGTTTCTAATATGTTTTGTGATCTTAAATGAAGGTTTCAAAGATTGTATACAATTTTTCTATGATTTGAAAAGATTTTGGATCTTTTGAGAAAGAGTAAAGTCTGCATTGACTATCTTTTTTTATCTTGAAATTGAACCTGTTATGACATGCTCAGAATTCTTGCTAAGAATGACTAAATATGTAGAATATTAATTTACTTATGTTATCCCCAAATTGTTTAAAAAAAATTAAAATAGTGTCAAAATTTTCAGATTTTGTTAAAATCTGATTGAGCTCCTCTGCCCCCATGAAATCTGCCAGTGGCTAATAGAAAGAAAATTCTTAAAGAAACATAATGGGAATGGAGTACAGGACTGTTTCATCAATTACGATCTAAAAGTTTGAAGGGAAAATGGAATATTACCTCTGTCAGGACAGGAATACAGAGGTATTTTAGACAACCTTGTCAAGATTGATTACAAAAAAAATTATTCTAAAATAAATATATTTTGTGGGTCAAAATCATTCTCAACATTCTACCTTCCTATAGACTGCTGCTGGGAACTCACCCTGCAGGCCAAATCAACCTGATGAACATTGAAGTTGCCGGAAATATTTTAAGGAAGTGTGTATTATTATTACTATTTTTATTGGAAGGTTCAGTTGTAAGAAAAAAAATATTACTGTTATGGCAATAAAGAATATATAAAGCATGTACTATACTAAATTTTCAGGATTATAATTGAATGTAATATAATGCGTTATGATTCTGGACATAGACATCCCCTGATGGGCTTGCACCACTTTGACCTGAGTATTATTCCTAGGTGAAATAGCAACCAAAATACCTTATTGCCAGATTTTTGCTCTATAGATGTTACATGTGACCCTCCTGATTACCTTTGTCATCCAGAGTTGGTACTATCTGGACATCTGTGAAGTTGTGGTATTAAGTTAATCACAAATTTTGGAATCTATGGTAATGGCTTTTTATAAATTCAGGAAGAATAAAAATTATTTTATAAACTTTTTATCTTTTGCTAAAATGAACATATTTGAAATAATTTTTGAAAGATACATATTTTTGGAAATATTTGTGGATGTAACCTCCCCATTAGTTGCTTGAAAAGTATATTTTGTTTTGAAGTAATTATGAAAATGATTATTTTCTAATTCAGATCAGGAACAATATTTGCTTAATAACCTGAAACATGTCCCAAAGAATCTGGAATTGTATTTTTTAAAGCTTACTTGAAAAATATTCATAATACACAAGTGTTATTTTCTTTCATATTATTAACACACTAAACCTAACACATTAAGCCCCAAAACAAAAGTTTTAATGATAAATGAAAATTATTTTGAAACAATCATGATTGAATTAATTGATTAATTTACAGCAATCAATCTATGGATATGAAATCACTTAATCAGTTAAAAGTAAATAAAATGTTTCTAATAATCACCATTGTTTACTATTTTCAAATAATTGGTGGCCATTATTTATTTTTGTGGGACCTGCCCTCTGAGCAGAAAAAATATGAATTTTTTAAATATATTTTCTGGTAACAACTTCTCAATATTTATTGATTTGGTATTAAAAATGCAATTTGTCTATCTTCATCGAAGGGCGAGGGTTTTTCTTCTTTGGGCCTGGGTCAATGTGGCCCTCATCTTGGTGGCACCAAGTCTAAACATCTTCTAAAACGGCTCCACGAGCGTCACTATTCATCTCAAAGACCTAAGAACTATGATTCAACCTTGAAATTGAACAGTTTCAATTATTTTAACATGTCACCCCTATTCACGCCATTCTTAGGGATACTGGGTATGAGAGCTGAATTTGGGTGTAAACATCATTGCAGACAGAGTCCTTCCATTATAAAAAAAACAAACATGAATGACCAAGAAATATCAAAATTCTACTTTATGGTGTTTTTCACTTTAAGAGCTGGCTTTTAAAAATCTCGTGAAGACAAGGATTTTCTCTCATATTCATCGCCATGTCAGCAAAATTTTATCAAGAAGTGCAAACATTCTTCTTTAAACAGTGGTATTTCGAAATCTCGTGTACAAAGTGACCTTCTTCTTGTTTCGAAGGAAGAGTGTACAAAATTTCATTATGTTCGGAATAAGGATTTGTACAGGAGACAAGTTACGTGATGAAACCCTGGCAAGGTGCGAAGTAGCCTTGTTCGATTGTGGGCAAGTGCGAACAGTGACCCCCACCTCGCAACCGATATTTCATACATTATCAGCGTAGAAAGGGGGAAGGGGGTTTATCCCCTCCATCGCCAACAACCTGCGCGAGGGGTTTCACCATTAAACTCGCCTCCCGTATGTAAAAAAAAGTTGTTGTTTTTCTAAATTGTGTAAAAACTGGCTGGTTATAGTGATTTCTAATTTTGTCAGTATGCTTCAAGAATATTTGTGTTGAATTACTTTGCATCCCGTGAGGTATTATTACACACGCAGTCTTACACGTCAGTACGTCTAATGGCGTAATCTTATTCAACTGTATTCAATTCACACATACACACAAATGGGGGAATTTCGAATTGCTTTTCATGACTTATATTTTACAATAGATAATAAATTGGTATCAAAATTCCTCCATCTTCACTTGAAGGTTCCATGTTTTCTGGCGGAGACGGGCGAGTTGGAAGGCTGGGAATTCTCTCACAACGAAGTTCACATATTATACGTCCTAATCACCAATCAAATAGCTTATAGAATGCGATAATACATAGCTACATTTGTGCATTACCTCAACTTGAAAACGAAACGATGGATACGATTATGTATGCTGTTTTTTTTTTGTTTTTTTTGGTGGGGCTTTAGGGCTCGTCAACATCGAGGTCATTAGAGCCCATGTATGCTGTTAATGATTGTATTTTTTGTTGTTGTTTTTTATTTGTTCTGTGATGGTGACTTAAGATTCAACAACGTTCTTTCCTTCATCAATGTGGTAATTACCAAATGATGAACCAAAACTTAGTCGTTAAAAGTAAAAGAAAAAAAATAAACCTTAATAGCAACATCTTGTTTTCTGTTATGTTGTTCACGACTGCAAAATTATTGACCAAAATTTTTTTGAAAACTTTTCGGGGAGCATGGCTAACAGCACCGCCGCCTTTAATTTCATTCGTGAACAGCATAGATTTAACCATTTTAACTAAAATTCTATCTAAACTCTCGATTTAACAAACACATTAATACAATGTACATTATGAGAAAACAATTTTACCGAATAAATTTTTATTACAATCTCGATTTAACTCGTATGGCGAAGAGAACAAAATTGGGCGGAATAATTTTTATAAATAATTACAGCTTTATCGTAAAAATACATTAAATAAATAAATAAAATAATATCAAGAGCGATGATTAAAATTATATTTTCAAAACCAGAATAATATTTTCAGTGATATGGCATCAAAGTCTTCTTCCAATCTTGCCTGAATAAACTTTCCAAATTTTGTCTGATGTATTATGCCTTCTTGAGCTAAAAGTAATCGACAAGGAAACTTTCATGCGTGCAATATTTTTATATGTAGCCTGCTAGTACAGTAGTAACCGAATAACTTCTGAAACAAAAGAAAAGAGTTCGATCTAAAGACCCATTGATGTACTCACATAAGAGGAATTTTTTACCGCAATGTGAAAAAAATTTCGACGGAATTACATGGTATTCAATTTAGCTTAAATCTTGTATTTTTTATTAATAAACGCTTTTAAAAAAACATAAGCACTAATATGAAATAAATCTAAAATAAACTTGCAATACCGTACAGTGTGTTGTAGGCGCGTCTCCAGTAATAACGTTGAAACAAAAAATATTTTCATCAATAGTTTGTTGAAGGGATCGCACGAAATAAAGAAATTTTTTAATACCCAGAAATATTCCCCTATTTTGTTGCATAATGACGTAAGATGGAACGAAGAAGAGAAGGTCGCATACCCAGCAGTTTAAAAATGTAGGAAGTATTGCCTTCATAGGCAGGAGCAAACGTCGAATTTTGTCTGGGTTCTCACATGCGCGACTCGACTGCAGACACCTTATTAATGGTGTCAATAATAATAATAAATTTATAATAAATTTATTGTCAGAAAACAGTACAAACTGCGTATGACCACGTGGATGACAATAAACTAATTTACTCTCCGGAAGCAAGCAAGGGACCATCCCATTAATTCCGATCAAGGGCCCTAAAGCACAGGCGGATTCAAAAATTTCAGCAAAAATTCCTAGATAAGATATAAAGTTAGCTGCGAGTTGTAATACTAATAGAATATCAATATGTTTGTAATTTTACGCAAAATATTACATGTACAAGTTATTATCGAATTATAGATAATTCTGAGTATAGTGCATAAAAATCATAAGAGTTGAAAAAACACTAAATTCACGATTTATTGTTACAATAAACACGCCCCTAGACAAAGCCTAGAAAACCTACATAATAAATCCGCCTCTACCCGAAGGAAAAACGGAGAAAAACCCGGGCCAGGATGGGGCTACAGAATTTATGTACACAACCGTGCCAAAGTTGAGTACACATAAAACTAAATTAATATGAGCCAAAAGACAACACAATCATGCAAGAAAATAGTTTTTGAAATTGTTATAAGTTATTTAAAAAGTACTACAGCAATGGCGTGATAAAGTACAAGACGAATTTAACTTTTATTAAAATCAATAAATTCTTTTACAGTGTAGAAGCACTGGTGCAGGAGGTAGTTTTTAACCGCGGATTTGAAGATATTCAATTTCATAATATCTTTTATATTCTTGGGCAGGGAATTATATAGAACGATTCCCGAATGATAAGGTCCTTTTTGGCAAAGAGTGGTTGACACTCTAGGGCGATGAATATTACTACTATTGCGTGTATAGTGTTCGTGAACGAGACTGTTTCGTATAAAGAAAGGGTGGCACTTCAGTAATTCGGTCTTAACAAACACGACTGTTTCATAAATATAAATGCAGGGAAGTGTTAAGATATTTAATTCCTTGAATAAAGGTTTACAAGAGTTTCGGGGGTGAGATTTACAAATTATCCGAACTATCCTCTTCTGAATTCTGAAAGTTTGAATACTCTGACCGGAATTACCCCAGAAGGTAATGCCGTAACGTAAATGGGAGTAAACGTTTGCAAAATATACGCAACGGGAAATACGTGGACTAACTGCGTTAACTAAGATTCGGAATGCGTAACACAATTTGCTTAATTGGGAATTAAGATTGTCAATGTGACAATTCCATTTGAGGTTGTCTTGAATATGGAGACCTAAGAATTTTGTATTTGTAACAGTTTTTAATTGTGTTCCGTTTAAAGAAAGAGAAACCTGGGGTAAAGATTTTGTGATACTATTGTGAAATGACATAGACACTGTTTTGTCAGTGTTTACAATGAGACGATTTGCATGGAACCAAGTCGAAAGGTTAGACAAAACTTTTTGAGCATTGGCGTGTTTACATAGTAAATTAGTGTCATCAGCAAAAAGAACCATTTTGCAATCTGATGTGGATGATGACATGTCGTTCACATACAATAAAAAGAGTATAGGGCCGAGAATTGATCCTTGGGGTACTCCGCAAGTAAGTGGCTTTGTTTCTGAAAGACAACGCTCAAGTATTTTATTTTTAGTATAGGATATTTCTACTTGTTGATATCTATCTTTTAAATAAGAAGTTAGCCATTGATGTGGAAGTCCACGAATGCCTAAAGAATGCAATTTGGTAAGGAGAATTCCGTGATCGATGACATCGAATGCTTTGGATAAGTCAAGAAAAACACCCTGAGGATTTTCTCCACTGTCTAGAGATGTGGTAACATCGTTTAAGAAGGAAAATATGGCGCTTGTAGTGGAAAAGGATTTCCTAAAACCGTGTTGATCGTCAGAGAGAATGTTATATTTTGATAAAAAATCTAGAAGACGCTTATAGAACAATTTTTCTAGGATTTTTGAGAAAGTGGGTAGTAGAGATATTGGTCGGTAATTTCCAATATTAAGTTTGTTACCTTTCTTGTGTAAAGGTTTCACTTTCGCTCTCTTAAATATGTTGGGAAACACCCCTTCCCATAAAGAACTATTAAAAATATGTATGAGTGGATTTAATACAGCGTGGGACGAAAATTTAACAATAAACTCAGGTATATCATCTACGCCTGTTGAAAATTTGTTTTTTAA